>APFE031339997.1:3665-28951 GCA_000404065.3 Pinus taeda
GGTCAGGTCGAAGGTGAACTAGCCAATCAAACCCTCAAAATAATGCAAAATCAACCATCAACCGAACACAACAATCGGTCGTGCATAAGCTTGAAATTCATGCCATAAATGTAAATCATGTAATATTAATCAAGTCATAGCACATAATTTCCACAACAAAGATAAATATATTTTATAGTAGTGGGTATCCAGCTAATAAAAACAAAATTACACTTAAAATTATGAAATAAATACCGACAATGCTTGGTAAAATAATGCCAACGCTATTAATTTCATATGTCCATTTCCGTTTAAAAATACTTTACCAAATCAAAATTCATAGCCAAATAATGTTACCATAGCATAACTTTCCATGAAATCAAAGCGAAAATTCATAGAGTATGTTACATGTCGAGGATATTAAACCATGTCCGAAGGTTGTAACACTATTTCAATCTTGACATATATAATATCACACATAATCGCAAACCTTAACATTTAAACTTTGTGACAAGATCGAAACTCAAGGACTTTGGGATCACATTATTAAGCACTAAAGTTATACATTATATAAATATGATCTGACCAAAATAATAAAGACCTTACCATGGAAAATGTGTATATGTTTTAACCATTTGTGGACATCAAATGCGAGTGCAAAGATATGGGTAGTACACAACAAACAATACAAGCCATATAGAAGTGATCCCTTGACAACAAGTGATACACATCAACACTTTGCATTTGAACACTTTTCTCAATTTTGGTAGCATATAATATATGTATATATATTGAACCTATGATTGTTTCATCCAAGTAGTTGAATAAGAAAAATTGACTGAGGATTATCCAATGAATCATTCATGCCTTCGAAAAAAAAAAATTAGAAGTAATGCCCTTGTGACAAAATTTTCTTATAAGAGGGGTCCCAGTAGTTAAGCCTTTAATTTTCAATTAGATATATTAAAAAATGATATTAAGGAGAGCTCAATTTTTAATATGTAATGGTTTGTCGGTGTAATTAGTGTTGACCATCGTCAAAATTGGAAACTTGGAGACTCATAAAGCAGGTCAGGACTCAAAGTATTTGGTTATATAGAAGGTAAGTGATTGTAACAGAGGATTTTGTGGGCCTTCTAAAGGAAGGGAATAATGGGCAGTAATAAATGGGACTTGAGAGACAAAACTTATGATGACTTACATAAGTAATGATAAGGTTTGAAACTTTAAGATTAATCCCTATAATGATAAGGAGGATGGAATCTTAGTTCTTCTGCGAAATATCTTGTTGGAGGAATGTCTTATTTCAGAGAGATATAATGCTTTTAGAAAGTTTAGTGTAAAAACTCAGATAATAATTTCCCATTATAATGATAACTTACTTAAGGATATGCTTCTAGTGAGATTTCTTAATTGTTTTATCAAACAAGTAGTAGTAATCATAATCAACCTTTTTGAAAAGGACATGAAATCTACAGAGAAGAGTTGTCACAACAAACAAAGTATTATGGAAAATAAACAAAGAAAAAAGAATAATAAGACAATGAAACATAATTAAAATAGGGTCAAAGAAAATATGTTTTTTGGAGTCTTTTCTATTATTTTATTTAAATTTTTATTTATGTACATGAGGAAATGTGATGAGTTATAATACTCAAAATGGATGATATTGTGCATAAAGGAATGCATCGTGAATCAAACGTGCAAAGTTCATAACTCATTGGATCGTAGTGAGGGAAGGGTGATTATCCTGTCAATAAAAAAACGTGTGTGGCTACAATTGTTTAACGAAAAGCCAAAAATATTGTTGGTCATCATGCATGATGTGCCAACGAACAAGTGTGTGTAGGAAGTCACATACTATAATGGGTAAGCAAGGGGATTTGTGTACAGAATACCCAAAATTAATATTGTTGTATCGTGAAGTCTTTAATAATTTCAAGTTCAAACCTTTCAAATTCAATTAGAGTAGTATCCATGACATTTCCACGATTGAAATTGGTTGATTCATTTTCTATTTTATCACAAAATATCTCATCATCCATTTCAAGAACGTGAGAGGTGTTCCCAAGATAAAAAGGGGAGAGTTCTTTTAGAAGTTGATTAGAAAACATCTCATCATTATTCATGTCATGATAGGGGTTTTTGTATTTAAGAATATTTTCTTCACAAGTAAAGAGTTCATCATGTATGGGTTCATTGAAGGATTGACAATCTTTAATATCGTGGAAACACCCTTGGGAATCAAAATTGTACTCATGTTCATCGTGCACATCATATATAACACTGCAACTAGGATATAGGAGGTCAAAACTAGCCTTACGAACAAGGTATTTATCTTATAAGGGAGATTCATTAAATAATACATCTTTAATCATATAATGAAAGATTTCTCGATGACTAAGGTTAGATCTATCTTCATCAAAATTGTAAAAAATAACATGGTCATCATCATTAGTATCCAAGGAATGAAAGGTGTTCTCAAGATTGGGAGTGGGAACCTCTTAATTTGAAGTTGAGGAAAAATAATGGTCATGTAGATCAAGAAAGGCATCCTGGTCATCAAGATTTGACACTTTGAGATCAAAGTCCTCACAAATAGCATTAACTTTAGGACAAAGGAGTTTGAGATTGGCTTGAGGTTCATACCGGTCATTATATGCACTCTATTCAAGATATTTTTGGAAGAAAGAGTCATCAAATGGAAACATATCACATGGAGATCGTTAATCAACCATGAACAAATTAGAAGAAACTTATTTATAACTAGTTAGGGACCTTGATGCAAGATCTATGAATTCAATCCCATAGGAAAATCTTTCAATGTATGCATACCTGAATCCATAAGAAAATGGGGCTTCAGAATATTCATATTGGAACCCAAAAGAAGTGATAGGATTATATCTTTCTAATTTTTATTTCCTTCCAACATTGATGATAATTTGTTAAGTTGAAGGATCATGGGAATTACCAGAAAAATTACACCAAAACTAGGGTTGAGGAGGCTCAGAGGAAGGGGGAAAATCACAGATGAATCTATCAAAGTGGGTTTGCTCAAAAATATTAGGGTACTAGTTTGTTGCCTCTCTGACAAGAGTGAGAGTAAATATATGAGAGATAGTACGAAGGTCATTGACTCCTTCTGAATGATAAAAAATCAATAACTTAATGACATGATCATGAGAGAATTTGTTAGGAGAACCGGTGAAAGTTGGGAAAATATGCCAAGGCTTACAATTAACTAGAATTTGAAAAGGAGATCACATGATTAACAAAATGATAAATGAAGAAGCAAAATTTATTTCTCTCCCTAGTATGGTTGTCGAAATATGTTGATACTTTTGGGTAAGCTAAACAAACTAAGCTATTCAACTTATGAAATCTTGTTATCACAAGAAGATAATCAGATAGATTGCTCAGAATGTTCAAAATAAAAGAAAAATATTTTGATTTTATTTTCACTGTGGAAAAATTAAATGAAAAATAGAAGATAAAATTGACATATACATTTTTAAGAAAATATTCACAACATGATAAGAAATCAACATTGTTTAAAAAACAAAAAGAAAAATTAGATATAAATTAATAGCAAGGTAGTCAGAATTTTAGGTCAAGACCTTGAAAATCTGTAGAGCATAACTTATGAAAAGCAATGAATAAATTTAACAAAATGCAAGAGGTATATGAAGATGTAAATTATGTGAAAGAATAAGCTGATTTTATTAAAATAATAGCCAAATCTTAATAGTAGGTCTTTGTCAAGACCATTTCCCAATTCTAACACTCAAACTACTTCAACCTACAAACTCATATCCAATAGTTAAGGAAACCAAATGAAATTAGCAACATATCGATCATTCAAGCATTTGATGTGAATGGGGAACTTGTTTTTTTCATAAAAATCATTCTCATCACTAATAAAAATAGAAATTTGGCCATAAAAAAAACAACAAAATGATCAGAAATAATGCAAGATACCTTCTAAACTCCTTGAATAATTGAGGTCACCTAAATTGGTCTCTCCTTTAGAGATAGAACTCTCTTCAAAACTTTCTCCCCCCTTCCTTCATA
The DNA here is from genome assembly GCA_000404065.3 of Pinus taeda. Classification (NCBI taxonomy): domain Eukaryota; kingdom Viridiplantae; phylum Streptophyta; class Pinopsida; order Pinales; family Pinaceae; genus Pinus; species Pinus taeda. The sequence goes on from APFE031339997.1 coordinate 7,716, forward strand.
GATCTGTCCTATTTTTAAAGATGTCTCAAGTGGTTTTGATTGTCTCCAACTTAACATATCATATTAGTTCCATTCCTAATCAGTGGGATTAAAGTTAAGAGGAGAAACTTCTAAAGGATAGTTTAGGATTTTTTTTTTTAAAATTAAGAGTTAGACACTAATAGGTGGGACCGTCATTTTCATTCGATTAGGCCTATTTGTCTCTTTTTAAAACATAAATCAAATTAAAATCGTCGTCTTCAATTATCTCACAAATGTTGATCATTATAAAACATATCCATATTATGAACAATCATAAATAATATGTAGTCATCCAAAAAAATATATCCATATCATCACACATCATGATATCATAAATAGAACCTTGTATCTCTAGTCTCGTTATTTCTCCATTTATCATTTATATACATAGTAGCACCAAAGAATAAATATTTGCATCAAAAATATATATGCATGCACCATACTATTTCTCTTATAAAGAGGTACCATAAAAAAATTATTATAGGATCCAACATATAAACTCAAAAGTAGCATGCTATAAACCTATGAATAAACAACAACAAAAACTTTGCCTATGCCCAAAGTAGTGTGTTGTAAAAGTCAAAATTGATTCCCTTTCCTTTGAGAAGGATCTAACTTTGCATGTTTTCTCCTTTGTTCCTGCCTATGTTTCGATTAAATAAACTATTTTTGGTAGATTTAATCTATTTTTCATTGCAAGTAGGAGACAAATAACATGACATCATTGTTAACTTGTGAACAAGAAACTTATTTCTTTTAACAAGAACAAAGGAAATGAAAATTGAAGGAAGGGACAAGGAATGAAATTATATATGTATATAATCAACCTCAGTGGAAAATGCAAATAAAAACACAATGGCACGATACCTTTATTCACAAAAGGGAGCCCACACGAAGCATAAACATATCTAGTAGTGTTCACGATATGATAAAAAATAATAACAAATGATAATGAATAATATTGATAACTAAGTGAGAGGGTTGAATATACTCATCATATTTTATGATGAAGATCCTGTGGGCCAAGATTAAAACAAAATATATCTAGATCAGAAAATAATACATGATTTATTTTATTTTTTAATAGATAGATTGGGTTGCAATAATAAAAAATAAGCCTTAGGTGTCAAAATGAAAGGAAATTGCAAGGTAAAGATTCCAGTACATAGATATTGTTATGAAGATACATTTGGCAGTAAAGTTGGCCTCGAGTTGAGGAGTTTTCCCTTTTAATCGCCTTTGCATGGATTTCTTTCTTGAAGCCCTAAGGCCGCAAAAGTTCCCTCATGCGATATGATAAGAATTTTTCCAATCATATTAGACTTTGATTAATATCTATCACAAATCATATTATTTTGTTGTGAATGTAAAGAAGGGTGAAATTTTCAATGGAATCGAGATAACCTGTTTTCCATTAAGAGCACAATGATCTTGACAAACAAATTATTTTATAAGAGATAATAAACACCTATAAACAACATTTAACACTATAATTATTGAAGCAGGGGTGACTAATTACTGACTCTAGTATATGTATAACTAATTCCTTTTAATTGACACGAGACTACATAATCCCAAGACTCTAGATCCTTGAGGGTTTCTGCTAATAATGAATAGGGAAAAGTTACCAAAAACTAAATGAGATTTATGACTAAAACTAATTGAGGCATACTATGTTTAGAGGGTAAATTCAATTTCCAAATGATAGGGAAAATACACATATATGTTCACATGAATACAATAGGAAGGTAGTAGGGAAAAATAGGAAAAAACCCAGTGTAGTCCAAAAAGAATACAAGCAACTAATATTTCGTACATACCTAGTGAGTAGAGGAACCATAATAAGAAATCAAATTTTCACAGATTTTTTGTAGTCATGTTACCAAGCTCCACATGTAACAAACCCTCGTCAACCACCATATTCAATTACATAAATTGGAGAATTATTAAATGGCGGAAATAGAAACATAGTAGGGTTTTTGGGCATTTTCAAGGATCGAAATGCTCAACCTAAGCTGGTGGAGTAAATAGAGGTGAATAGGATGGTCAGAATAATTAACTAAGAAATATTTCGAATGCTATATTCATGCATGCCAACTATATATGCTTGAGCAGGGAAGTGTTGATGTGGAGGACTATCAGGTAATAACTTAAAAATAGACAAGATTCAGGTAAGGTCCATGGTGAATTTTCCAATCAAACCCTAAAAATAATTACAAGTCAACCACTACAACAAATCCCTGTGATTAGCGTCCCTTTTTAGTTCTTTTTTTCACCTACAACCCATTTTTCGTGATATTTGCATCCATTTATCAAATATGGTGCAAAACTCGACACAAAATTTGCATCGAGTTTTGCACCAAATCTTACACCAAGTTTAGCACCAGGTACTGCAATAGGGTTTTCACCAGGTTTTGCACTAAATTTTATGCAAAGTTTTGTGTCATCCTTTGCACCAGGTTTTGTTCCATGTTTTGCATCAAGTTTGGCACCTAACTTTGTTTGACATACTTTTGCATCCTCATTTGCATCCAATTTTTGCACCTACACTTGCATCAACTTTTGCCTCGACTTTTGCACCCTTTTTTGCATCCTTTTTAAAATCATTTATTGCATCCCTTTTGCGCTAAGTTTTACATTGAGTTTTCTGTCTAGCTTTGCATATAATTTTGCATCTACTTTTGTTTCATCCACTTTTCCATCTTGTTTTGCATCCATATTTACATCCTCTTTTGCATCTATTATTGTCCCGACTATTGCATCTAATATTTTTGTGCCACAATTGGTGACTATTTTGGCACCTCCTTTTGCACCCACTTTTGATTATAATTTTGCATCCTCATTTGTGTCTAGGTTTTCATCAACTTTTACATCTATTTTTGTATCCCTTTTTGTATCCACTTTTGGATCAAGATTTTCATTGGGTTTTGTGTCTTTTTTTTCATCTACTTTTGCATCGACTTCTATTGCATCCATCTTTGCATACAATTTTTCATCCACTATTGTACCCATTTTAGAGTCCACTTTTTTCATCCATTTTTACATATTCGTTTGCATCATAGTTTGATTCTTTTTTTGCATCTATCATTACATCCACTTTTGTTATGCCGCAATTTGTACCATGTTTTTCCCTTACTGTTGTATCCACATTTTATTTCAATTTTGTATCTATGATCACATCTTCTCTTGCATCAAATATTGCATCTCTTTTTGCATCCACTTTTGTGTCAGGTTTATGCATTGGGTTTTGCATCTCGTTTTGTATCTACTTTTGCATCTACTTCCATTGTATCCTTTTTTTGCATCCAATTTTGTTTTGCTTGTTGCATCAATTTTTGCTTCCACTTATACATCCCTTTTTGCATATTTTTTCTCTATTGTTACATCCACTTTTGTTGCACCATATCTTGTGCCTACCATTGCAACCACATTTGCTTTCGCTTTTGCATCCACATTTGCACCCTCTTTTGTGTTCAAGTTTGCATCGAATATTGTGTATGTTTTTGCATCCCCTATTGCATCCACTTTTGTTTCATCCATTTTTGCATATAATTTTGTGTCCACTGTTGCACCCATGTTTGTGTCTATGTTTACATCCCTTTTTTCATCATATTTTGTATCCATGTTTATCTCTTTTTTGCATCTAAGTTTGTGTCCTTTTCTACGTCCATCATTGTATCCACATTTGTTTGACCACAATTTGCGGCAAGTTTTACAGCTATCATTGGACCCATGTTTGCTTCCACTCTTGCATTCATGTTTGCATCCAAGTTTGCATTAACAACTGCATCTTATTTTGCATCTACTTTTGTGTCAAGTTTTTCATGTTGTTGTGCATCTACTTATGTTGCATCCACTCTTCATCCAATTTTACTTCTATTGTTGCTCCCATTTCTGGGTTTTCTTTTGCATCCCTTTTCCCACATTCATCAAATTTTCTGCATTGATGATATTTCTTATGGAATTGACAATTATGAACAATTGATGACACTGTCAATAATCTTGACAATGATAAAAATGAAGATGATGACGATGACATGAATTGTGATTATGATGATAAAGACGATAGTGGTTACAATGACAATGATGATGATGGCAATGATTATAATGATGACGATGCTAATGACCTTGGAAAATCTTCCCAATTTTCAAATGTTGTCATTGTCATAATCATAAGAATTATTTTTGGTGTCTTCATCCTTGTCATTGTCATCATCATTATCATCATTTTCGTCTAGGTCATTGTCAAAAACAATAATGTCATGAATGATGATGATGTCCATGATGACGATTAGAACAATGATGATAGAAATTACATTAATGATGATGATGGGGATGATAAAAATGACAATGACGATGATAACAGTGGGGATGATGATGATCATCAATCATCTCTCAAAAATAGAGTTTTTATTTCTCTTATCTATATCAATGTGTCCTAAACAACCCTTTTCTAATAGTGATCACATTTTCTGGGTTGATGATATTTCTTACAACATCTATAATTATGAACAATTGCAAATAATGTCCATAATGATGATGATGATGGAGCTGATGGTGATGGCATGAATGGTGATTACGATGATGGATGATGGATGATGGTGAGAAAGGGCACACTCCATCCATTGCAAGTCCTAACCTAATACTACAAGGTTCATCTTTGAATTTTCTTGGCCATTTTTCCTCCATATGTTTCATTGATTTGGAGTCCACAGGAATTCACATGAATCTGTATCTACTCCTATTCTTTACATGCCAATCCATCAATTTTGCGAGAGATTTACAATGAAACATCCATTGTAGTCTAGGAATAATTGGCATGTGTCGTAAAACCTTATTTTTAAATGTAGAACCTTGTACATTCATACGATATCTTTTCTCTTTGCAAATAGGGAATTCTTCGTTGTCATTATATTCATCTCTATATAAGATGAAATCACTTTTACATGCATTAATTTGATTATATTCAATCCCCAACTTGACTAACAATTGATGCGCTTCTCTACAAGTTGATGGCAACACATTTTAGGGAATATTTTATCCTTTAGAGCCCTATAAGATTTTTTTTCAAAATCACATGTTAGAAATGTCATTTATAATGTTGTTTATATAACATAATGTAAAATGAACCTCAAATTAAATTAAATGAATTTAGTACTTATATTCTAATTAAGGACACAAATTGACAGTGAAAAACTAGAAAACTAATTCAAATTACTTTAGTAAGGTAGTGAAGCTCTTGTCTGACCAACCAAATAATGACTTGATTTTCCATAATATTAATGTGCATGAAATCTTGGATGTTCTACTTGCACCAGATTTGAACACCACTGTCTTTTTTTCTTGCTTAATTGATTCATTGATGTTGATATCATCATAATTATGTTGGTGCAACTTTCCCTCTATATCAACATCATCATTATTATGCATAGGATCCTCACCCTCATCATTGTTTCCATCCCTAAAGAAACTTGTGAGAATTTCATTCAATCCTTCTTCATGCATTACATTTCCATTAACATCTCTACTCTGAGTAGTGGATGACATGTCATCAGTGTATGCTAATTTCACCAATTCCTCAAAATTTTCACATGGTAGTGCTCTCTTCAATGCTTCTCTTCTTCTCCTAGTATGGTTTAAAGGAAGAATTGGATCATCTCGTTGAGTTCTTAGTGGTCTAGTTGGATCTTGATCATTAGTAGGTGTATCATCAACATCGTTTACCTATAATTAAATGCAACCATTATTTAATGTTAGATGGCAATTATTGTATAAAACATGGATCCATTTCAAAGATATATGCAATGAATTACTCAACAAAACAATATTATACATATATAATAAATTAAAAATATTATTTTTGAACACATTATTTTAAAAACAAGGCACATCAATTTCATATTCCTAGATTTTCTACCTTAGGAACATCCAAAAATAACAATTGTCTCAAAGTATTTATCCATGCATGTATTATCATCATGACCAAACTCTTGTTCATTGTGTTTATTTTCTATTGCATTTACAAAATTCATTGTCATATCCTCTTCCACCCATTTCGTTTTGCATGATTTAATTGTACGGCATATGCCATGTCCATATGCAGGTATTTGTATTGGTCTATCAAAATGATTAAACTCCTCGTTTGTTCTGATTCCTTTGCCAACCTAAAATAATTGATACATGCATTATCTTTTCCAAGGTTAAAGATTAGACTATATAATGTACTTATATTGTCCATTAATTTATAGTTGACTTATTTATAACACCCACAAAGTATAACAATTGTATCAAAGTATTCATTCCATGTATTATCATCATGACTAACCTCTTGTTCATTGCCACCAATTTCCATTGTATTTGCAGACTCAATTGTCATATCTTCTTCCACCCACTTTCTCATGCGATGTGCTTTAATAGTATGGGGTCCACCCTTGTGTACATATTTTGGTTGTTTTACAATAAAATGGTTCAACTTTGTATTTGTTGCAAAAACATTTTCCACCTAAAATACTCAACGTCATGCATTATTTTTTTCAAGTTTGAATAATAAACTATATAAATTACTAGGTTTAGGAAACCAAGGATCGGAAACTAAATTTCATTTTATTATATTTCATAAATTAATGTAATATTTAAGTACCTAATGCCCTAAATCATGTTGTGTGTCTTCATTGGAAATAAATTCATTTGTTTCCATGGCCTCTCCTAGCACCTGTAATACACAACAATGATAACATTTTTTATTAAAGTCATCTGTGGAATTTTTATAGTCTTATTTCTTATTCCATTATTTTAACCATTCTAATATTCATGTTAGCTATTTTCATTTTCAATTATGAAATTCTCCACCATTGTTGTGACACTCTTATGATCATGATTGAACCTAAGTTGAAGTCTTAAATTATCATGCAGATCTACACTTCTGATTATTAGGGTCATATCTATTGAATTTTGGATACTAGTTTTTAACGAGGATATCAAGTTGCTTATCTAGTTTGAATGTACATTAGGAACATAGAGGTACTAAACTCAAATGAAATTGTTTGAATCCTATGGGGATTTGGATATTTACCCAACATTAGATGTTAAACATATTATACTACCATGTCATACATGTGAAGCATATTTAATATATGTTAGATGATCTAAATTACACCTTTGCATTAATATTAATACACAAATGATATTCTTTTCTTATTGGAAAAAAAACACTATGACATTTCCAACCTATGTAAATAATGACTGAAATAATTATTGAATAAATCAATAAATCCTAAAATGACGCCTAAGTGATCTATTCCTCCCAAAGAGACAAGAGTAAAGTATAAATGGTACAACTATCGGCACTACAATGTAATCAAGACATGTTCAAACCTTTACAGGGGTAGAGCCTCTATGCCCATTGTGCATGAAGGAAGGTGTTTGATATCTTATAGTTGGTTTCCCTTCATCACCAAAGTGGATTAGGTTATGAGTGGATTGGGAAAGTAACCCTTATTTGTTCCTTTCAGTTTTTGGAAAATATCAAGTTCAACTAGTGCTTGTAGATGGTTTCAAAGATGTTTGCTAGGGTTTTTCAAAAAGGTCACTAGATCCCAATGCAACGTAGAGACTTCAGATTTGTTGAAAAGTAAAATCCCCACATAGCACTGAATAGATCATTAATGACTACCTAGAGAACTTCGACTAAATTAATCGTGGAAGTAAAAACTACAACCAAATTAATCATGAAAGTGAAAACTATAATTGAAAAAAATATATACACTTGGTAATATACTAGAATTCATCCTCGCCCAATCCAAATTTGATGAATAATATGTTAAATATTTAAGTTGAGTGGATAATTTATAGCAAACTGGCCCATCTCATGACATGAAAGCATTTCACTTTCATCACGTCTTTCTTCCTACGTCCATGGAAAGAATCTGATTTGGAATGGGAAGCCTTCCCTCTCGCTTTCTTTGCCTTAATAAATAAGGCATCATTCTCTTCATCAGCAATATTTGATGAAGAGCCATCCTTGGTGTTCCTCCCGATCTCCTCCTGCATCAAATCTTATCACAATTGTTCCCGATCTGGCAGCTTCTCCTGATCATTGACAGAGTCCTGATAACTATGCCAATTCTTTGAGAGTCCCAAAAGAGCAAGAATCATCATAGCATCCTTGGTAACCATTATTCCAACACTTCCAAGTTCATCATGAAATTGAGTGAACATGGTCAAGTATTTTGGAATAGTCTCGCCTTTCTTCGTTTTGATTTTCCACGGTTTTTCATTCAATGCCAATTTCCTTTAGTCACTATTGTTATGGTAAAAGTCTGTCAATGATTTCCACATAGCATATGGATTTTCCTTCCCATCGAGACTCGAAACAGTGTGGTCTTAAACTCCCTCAAGGATTATCCACCTCGCCTTCGCCACACACTTCCTCCATTCAACCAGATTTTGTGCATCCAATGTTTGGCTTAGGAATGTCTTGATGAATGAATTCCTTTAAGCCATTATCCTCCAAAACAATCTCCATTGTGTCCCTCTAGGCTACATAACTTGAGTTTCCTTCAAAGGCATACTAAAGATGCAAACTATAGAACGCCATCTGTCAATCCTAAAGTATGTATTGCAAATTCAAATTTCACCAATAACCCACAACCCAAAACTTCAAAATCTCCTCTAGTATGTTTAATTCAACTCTGATACCATATAGAATTTATTGTAGATTCATAAGCTCATGCAATTTACTAAACCACAAGACAAGAATCTACTTCTACTTTCAACCAGCTTAATTCAATAGATCGATTAAAACAATATGAATGATATATATAGCTCAATAAATAATATAACTGATCGTACATTATCCTTGCACTCTAGTCTCAACTAGGTCTTTCTCTAAAGTGACATGCATGAGTTTCTCACGAGGGAATCTTCAGTTAATTGGAGTAACACTTATGGATGCACTAGTGCACCAACTCATTGTTAGTCTTCTATTAGTTCCACAAACAATTAGAACTAATTTAACTAATCATAACTCAGTAAACTGAGTTAATATAATTACAACTCAAATAAACTCATCTTAGACCCCTAAAATTTAGGGAGAACATATACATGATTATAGAAAGCCTTCCAACTCGAAATTCCTAATATAATTAATTTAATTACACTTAATTAACTATTTACAAGTTGCTACGATAATAGAATTCAATTTTAATTCATAGTTTAATTCAATGACAAATTAAACTAGAATTTTTTGTTGCCATTTCTCAACATGGCACAAGAAAACAATTTTTTGTGATCATAAATGATTGTCTTCCAAGTGATCAAGTTGATTGATATATATACCTATCCAAGAGGGTCAAATAACTTCCTCTCATGCCAACTTGTTCAAGGAGGGTTGACTTGGTCTTGTGTTAATTCTTTGACTCAAAATAAAAATTCTTTTCTTTTTTCTTTCAAAAGGCCAAATGGGACTTGACTCAAATACATTTGTATTGACTCAAAATAATTTCCTTTTGAATCTATAAGCATGAAGAACATGATTTCACCAAAATAAAATAATAATAATGAATATAATAATAAATATCAATGATAAATATTACATTTTATTGCATTATGAAGACCGACACTAGTTACATTTTTTAACACTCCCTCTAAACTAATGAGATATTCATAATGACACAACAGGGTACTCTCAAGTTGAAATATTCATATAAGAAAGGATCTAGCTTGATAAACATCAATGACGATTTATATCATCATAGCCAACATTGTCAAAATAGCAAGGTCTTGACTAACAAGTTCTATCTCTCCATTATATCATAACATAGTGTTGGGAGGCATAAAATATGATACCACTGCCTCTCTAGGCACTTACCCCACTAGGTTGTTCACTAGGTATGTCCTCACATTACCTTTCTTAATCCACCATTATAATACTTGATACTAAGAAACGTCGATCATCATGAGTATTCTTATATTGGATTAATGTACTTGGCTTATGGTGGTTATTCTTAGTCAAAGTATAAAATATCAAAGAATATTGGTCCCAAATGTTTATGCAATTCACCATTCTCCCTATTTGTGTCTTTACTAGGTTGACGACTGTTAGTCCTGGCCATATTACATGACACATGGATAATATGACGTCCACCCTCACTCCCTTTCAACCATGGAGGAGACATCCACAAGCATAAGATTTTCTCAAGAACACCCATCCTTTTCATAGAAAATAACATCATTAATTCATTTTTAACACATGACACCTTTATGATTAAGCATTCATAGATTTGTGGAAAAATATTTTCCCTTTTTCCATTTGTGATGAAAGAAAAGCAAAAATTGAAAGCCAAAATCATTAAAGATACACTAGAATGTTGTATCTAAGTCTAAACTCGAAGGTTGAATTGGAAATTCATGTAAATGTTATATCCATGAGTTGTCCCAAACTTATGAAAATCTCATTCGCTAAGTCCTATATATAAGAAAAAGAAAAATAAATGAATATAAGGCCCAATGAATGGTAACTCATGTATTCACTCCCTCTTTGAAAAACATATGAATATAAACACTCCTAGTCATACTTGATGACATGTTTGTGATGGTTAAATCATGAAGTCCTCTTTTCCCCTTTCATTTTCACTTCATCATTTAATCACCTAATTGAGGATGTAGGGAATGTTTGTGGCCTAAGGGTATCATGTCTACTCTTGGTTTACTCATGTCACACTACGGTAAATTTATGTGATGGAGTGAAATACTTAAGTTTGTGGAGCTATTAGAACAATGTATTAAGTTAGTCACCACACACACACGTATTACATCTCATTTTATCCACATGTGTGCATTGGAGACTCATTTCTTTAGCTCTTTAATGGAGACTACTTTAGGGATTTGATGGTATAACTTACAAAATCTCTTGGTAAATATTGTGATTTTTCCTTTATTTTCCTCGAGAGACTTTATAATATTGAAGTTGCTCCTAATAATTCATGGATATGGGGAGTATAAATTACTTGTGCTAGCAATAGAATTGAGAAATAGAGGTTTTCTATTTGTAATATTGGAGTCATAGACATTGGATGCATGGTAGTAGTCTTCGACGTCAATTAACTAAAATTGTATTATCATAATGTGGAAAGAGGTAAACATATTAATAATCTTGATGTCCTGATCATTCCAAATAATAGCCATTCCACCCAAGGATCACTAAGAATCAATCACTACTACTTGGAAATTCCTCCCCCATTTGCTAATTATGTGAGGTAGAAACTCACTTAATATTTTTGTTTCTTGTATCAACATTATTGATGGGTGCTCTACGTAACATTTCCTTTTAAGAATATTTGTTTTCCTTTACTATTGAGTCCCCTCATGTTCCATGAGGCTATTTTCATGGAGAATTTACAGACAAAGAAGGTATAGTGTGACTAAAAAAAACATGTTTCAAGATTTAAGTTCTTGGATAATACCACTTCATGACTCCTATATTCCTTAACCTAGGAATGAATGGTGAGCTTCATGGCCTTAAGGGAAATTGACCAAAGAAAATCTCAAAAAGAGGTGATTTTTGACTTTATCACATACAAGTTAGTATACTGAAAAAACATATCCATAACAATTTCATCAAGAAATGAATCATTACATTAAAAGACAATCTATAAACCTTTTGGCAACTTTTTGGTAAACCATGCTTAAAACCAGCATATTTAATATTAATATTTAACAAAATATGGACAATAACATTGTTTTATAAATTGAATAACATGTTATCAAGCCTAAGAAATGTCACTAAAAAGCAACTAAAAAGCATGCAACTAATGGGAGTGACCACTCAAGGCCACCATAAGACAATTAATCTATTAACACCAAGGTTAATGGGGACAAACATGTTCAAAGAACAATGGCAAACTCACTTTAACTGTCATGTTTTATTAGGTGCAAGTTGAACATCTCAAGATAAAATGAAGAACATAATGAATTTTATTGCATTAATAAAACCCAAGTACATTCTATAACTTAGCAAGGAAAAGCTATATAATACCCATGTCAACAACACAACACATGGCATTAAGTTATTTTTTTATATATTAGTTAAACCTTTATCATAAAATCACAAACTAGCATGAATGGAATATCTAAAATCCATTTTTATAGAAACTAAATATAACTTTTTAGAAAATAAAAATTACTAAAACTAAACATATATTTAAAAAAAACTAAATCATAAGCAAAATAATTATTTTTTAATTAAAAATATTTTTTTAGAATTCTTTTGCACACATTCCTTTATTCCAAAAAGCATAATAATAGAAATAAATATGGAGCAAAAATGGATTTTTATAAAAGGTTAAAAATATATTTTTTAGAAAAATAAAAAAATACTAAAACTAAACATTATATTAAAAAAAAACTAAATCATCAGCGAATAATTCTTTTTTTTTATTAAAAATATTTCTTTAGATTCTTTTGCACACGTGCCTTTATTCCAAAAAGCGGATAATAATAGAAATAAATATGGAACAAAAATTTTCCTTTTTCTTGGTAAGGATTTCCCACCATCCATTGCACTTACAAACATGCATTTTCACATTATGGAAGGGAGAGGAATTATGAATTTTCACATTATGTAAGGGAAAGGAATTTTCCACTTGGAATGGACATTGCAAGATCCAAACAAACCACTTTGATTCAACACACACAAGTCTAGGTTTGGGTTTGGGTTTGGTCAATCCAATGAAATCCTAAAACATCAATTCCAAGTGTAATCAACAGAAAATTTTTGAATTCATAGAACTTCTCCCACACAAATTTTTTCTTGGATTCATATTTTGAAGCATTTTTGGAATTTTCTCCAGATGATCTTTTCATAGTTCATGCTAAATGTGAGTTTTCATCTGGATCTTTCTTATACATTTTTTTAATTGTATTGAATTTAAAGCATTTTTGAGTTCTTCTCTTTTGACAATGCATGCAAATCAGGTTATCTCTTAGCTTTTATTTTTATGAATAGTACAAGCTCTTGTAACAATAAAATATTAGGGTTATTATTTGGTAGATGGAGAAGAAAGAGCTATATATCATATGTCTAAGAGTTTAGGTTGTTGATTCCTCAACGATGCTATTAAAGAAGTCATTCAATTGTAGCTCAATAGGGGTAGTCTTATTTTATTTTCTTTGACATTTCTTCTAGCAATGATGTTTGTGGCAAACAAAACAATCAGGTTTAACTCGAGGGCTTATTCTGTGAATTTCGCTATCTTATCGTTGAACCTCGTGATACTACTCCTACACAAAAATATAGTTGAAATGCAAGCAGAATAAACCATTGAATCATGGTCTTTTTGGTGAGGACGTCAATGGAGCCAATGACAATTACCTAGATGAAGAAAAATTATAAAAAATGAAGAATATGATTGTCTTGTCAACTCTCTAGAATGGAAAACCCTGAACTTAGAGTTTGGAGAGAGAAAGGGTAAAGTTTGCTTTGTGGACTTCAATCATTGTCCTATTTTTTATAACCACCATGATGCCACCATTGATAAAATATGGATGGATAAGGAAACATTTATTGTTGTTTGAAATCAGTTTCTACATCCAGAATGGATACATCTCATCTAATTGTAATAAATATTTATTAGTATCTAGGCCACTAGTAAACATGTCCCCTTAATCATTTTCCCTAGAATCAGTCATGTGATCGATTGGGAATTTAATGAGACTTTTCCATTTGAAATAAGAAACTATGATGGACGTTACAATGGCTTTGGAACCGTAGTCTCATAAAGATCAACTTGAGGGACATCAAGTTTATTAAGTATGATGTGTGTTTTCATCAAAAAATGGAAGAAGCAAATGAACACGGATGAAAAGTAGCGTGAAAAATTACATACACAATTCATGGCTTGTACTTGTCCTTGTGAAAAGACACATAACCATCATGGAAACTCCGTGGAAACTAAACTTTGATCTCTATTATTATTCTTGTACAGAGATGTTAATCTTCAAAATGGCTACAAAGGCTCTATCTTCAACATAGCTTGCACATATCAACCAACTAAAACAGCATAGCTTGCGCACATCAACCAACTAAAACAAAATAGTAATCAGACTGATAAAAGAAACCAAAGCTCTATAACAATCTGTCATTGAGGACTTTGTTTTCTATGCAATTCCTCTGCATGTGGATATCCAATTGAATTGAATCACTCCAAATGCAGAAAATTGAGACACATCATGATTCACTATGTGTTCAATTCTTATTGTATAGTGCTTAGCTTTAAAACAAGGCAAATATATGACATACCTACTATCGTTGGTGGTTAAACCCAATACTCACAATACTCATCTATGTAATTTCTTATTCTCATTCCATGTGGCACTCCAGATTCAACTATTGAGTTGTTACATAAACCAATCCCTCACCTCATTAGTTCACCAACAAAACTTTGAATCAATATTGTTATAGATTCAACTACTGCATTGGATTGATGGTTTGTTCAAATCTTCAATACACTTAACATAATATGTATCGCATGCCAACTCTTTATAGCCTAAACAGCTCATAAAAATAAGAAACCAATCTAGCATTGATATGTTAAACCATCACTTGTAATTAGGCATTTCCCTTGCAATGAGTAAGAACGGGAATGATGTGGCTGTAAGACAGGGTTCCCAAACATGATATGTTCTCATTTATAATACAACTCAGCAATAATAAAAGACAACAATGTTTCCAACAATGCTTCATGTTGGCTATTGTTATCACTCTTTAGTTTACACTGGGTTGTGTCAGTCAATCTCCAGAACCATTTCAAACCAATTTAGGGTTGGGAGCTAACCCTACCAATCCAGAGAGAGAAATCCAGAGAGGTATCTCTTGGTCAAATATTTAGGTGTAATGGCTAGATCTTAAGTATGAGAAAATTGAAAGGGATTTGGTTGGGTAAGGGAGGTAATCCAAGGGAAAATTGAAAGGGATTTGGTTGGGTAAGGGAGGATCCATTGGGTATTGGACTCAGTTTTGAGTGAAATATGGATTAGATGCTGTGTAAATTGTCCAGGAAGCAAGGCGAGATTGATGATGCCGTAAAGTCCATAAGATCATTGTAGTATGGGGGGAAGAAGAAATTAATAATTCGACTTACCTGAAGCATCTATCTAGGATAATTCAAATAAGGTTTAAAAGAAAACAAGTATTCGAACACCCACTGATGATGAATTTTGAATCTCCTTCACTTAATTAAGGACTGAAGAGTCAAGCTTCATATGTTAACAATGAAAAGGAAAGTATACACAAAAGGGAAAACTAGACTTCTAAAAACACATCACACGAAATCTCTAGCAGGAACGTAATCATGTACTTCTGCACTTAATATCGTATTAATGCCTCAGAAAAATAAATATGCCTAGGGACTTTCCTAGGGACTGAACCCCTTATTCATTTTTAAAATATATATATTATATATATATATATATATATATATATATATATATATATATATATATATATATATATATAATATATATATATAGATATATATATAAGGTTGTCAGAGCTTAATTTAATTAACTATTACAAATTTCTAGGGATAAAATAAAAATAGTTTTAATTTTGTTGCATAATATTTGGAATTTTGGTACTAAGTAATGGCCTTCAAATCTGAAATATGTGGCCAAAATAATTCTTGCTACCTTTCAATCGTGTTCTCGAGATGATAGTAAATCTTTGATGAACTGTCTAAGAATGTGGGATATGCTCTGTCATTATTATCGCCATATGGAAGTATCTAAGCTTGGAAAACTGATTGCCACATATTTTGGAAATGATCTTCGACCTAATGATTTCAAAACCTGGAAATGCTCAATACCTTTGTTGTAAAAACTGGAAGCAGTTAACTATTTTTAGTTATCCAGAAATCCTAGACTAGATTTCTTAATTAATAGTTGAGTATCTTGAAGTGATATTTATGGCGATCCTTTGTTTTAATATTTTGGAATAGGTTCTCGAATGATGGATTCTCTAGCTCGATGATAAGTGTCTTCAATTTGGAAACAATCTATTTAACGGCTAACCCCTTTCCACCTGGAAAATGTATCATCTTCTTTCGCAGTTGGTATAATTTCCCCTTAATATCTTCTCAAAGTTTGACACTTGTACAACTTTCTCATCTCTTCAAGTGATACTCTTCCCGTGTTGTCTGAATGTTGGGCTCTACTAAAATGGTCTATTGACAAAAACTAGGACTCTATACTGCAGAGTAACCACGAAAAAAGATAGAATCATTCAAAATTTCAAGAGAATTCTTGGGAGTCCGTTACTTAATGCCCTCCTTCACAAAACCCATGTCGTGGATTTGGAAAATTCGATTCCATTCACCCAAACATCAAAGCCGAAGTTGACCCTCTAGAAACCTGTGTGAATTTGTTCTTCAGGGTTTATCTTTCCATAATCAATCCACCAGCCAGATGTCCCTTGTACGCCTACATATGGTTGGGTCGACACCTGTGCATTTGTTATCATGGGATATCTATCCAATTTTGATCTGATCTGCAAGTGTAAATTCAGATGACAGGTAACAAGATTGAAATACTTCCAAGTTGTTTTTGTGCACACAAACAGGGTTTTATCACACATTGGTGGGATGAACATGTTTTATGGTTTTAATATACACCATTTATTCCCTATTTAAATGACGTGTTGAGGATTATATTCCTCTTCTGTGGTTGGTTTGGAACTAAGAGTGTCCAATTGTAACTCTAACTTGGCATGTGAAATGTAGGTTTTTTTAGTGGTGACTCTAAAAATATTAGGGTTTCTTTTTACAGTGGCAACTCTAAATCTAAATGTGAAATGGTTGTTCTTTTTTGAAAGTGACTTTAAAAGTGGTTTTTTTCAGGGTTACATGAATTGTTACATCCCTAGATCTTTGAAGTCGATCAATATGACTGAATCAATGGTGATATCGTTGGGTCAGTAAAATGAATACCGGTTCAAGTGAAAGTTATGGAAATGATATGCTGAGAATGCCCCCTAGGCACATGCTCTAGCAGGCAGTAGGAATGAATTCAATGAACCAGTGGCATGCAGAAAGTGTTAAACGAGACTCATCTCTAAGAGGAATAGTGAACATGGATTCTCAAGGGAAGAAAGCCACTTCAACAGGAAAACTTTGTGCAGTCAAAGGTGGTTAGGGCATGCTCACAAAACAATACTATGAATGCGAGAGAGGTATTAAATCTATTCAATCTATTTGGACTTGAAATAAATATCTAATCTATGGAAATTGTGGATCCTTGTAAGAAGTTGAATTTGTTAGTATTGTGTGTCCTTTTATCTCAATTGAAAATACTTCATGCTTAGATTGTTGATATCATATGCTTGATTTGTTTGTAGCCCTTTTGTAGTAAGTAACTGTTTCTTTTGCAGGATGTTTTGAATTCAAATTTACAAAACAATTTAAGAGAAAAACTGGGAGGAGGAGATCCTAAAGGCTTTTCTATAGGTTATGCTTCAACAAACTCATATGTATTTGGAAGTGCCACAAACATGTCTAAGTGTCTTGTTCAAGCAAACCAACATCTTTATCAAGGTAAGGTTTTGGTTCAAGTCTTTTTATTAAGTAATTTATCTATTTGGTAGTCCACCAACGTTTACTAGTTTTTTATATCATAATATACTGATATGTTGAATTTCTGCTTATAAATTGTTTTTGTCAATCCAAAACATTCTTGACCTTCTAAGCAAGTCAGATAATCCAAAAGAAAGTGACGCATTAAAGCGCACTATATTAGGAAATTCAATGTATCTAGCTATAGTTTTCCCAAGACATGCAACAAGCTACCCCTAGTCTTATCTCACCATACCCCTGCTAGGAGAGATTCTATTGGCCTTCAATTGGTGGCTCAAATTTCATGGAATGCTAGTAAGCAAGCAAGTTTTCCCTAAAGCTGTCGATCCATAAGGTAATCCTTCATCAATTAATTAATGCAACTAGTTATAGTTTTTGCAGAACATGCAATGGGCTACCCCTAGTCTTATCTCACCATACCCTTTCTATGAGATTCTATGCGCCTTCAACTGGTGGCTCAAATTTCATGGCACGCTAGTAAGCAAGCATGTTTTCCCTAAAGTTGTCGATCCATAAGGAAATACTTCATTAATTAATCAATTTAAATAATTAGTTTTTCACAATTTATTCAACACATTAGCAAACCATGTTTCTCCACACATTATTGTAATAATAGTACAAGAACAAAGTCAAAGTGAGAGATTCCACTGCTCTCCAAGAGTGTTGAGGTTTGGTATAAATCATTGATCATTTTACCAACCGTGGATGTAGTACTATTTCTACAGGACGAGATATCAATTATATTTCATGTGATAAAGAAACAATAAGTGAATTAAAAACCGCAAATAAATAAGTACTTCCTGCAATTTATGGAAATTGTCAGCCAAACATAAATGGGAATTAAAGTATGCTTGGTTTTCTATCATTCAGTGCATCACCTTTTTGCAGAACAAAGGCTTGGCCTTCAATAGGTTTAGAATTTTATCGATAAATTACCCACCCTCTCTTGGATCAAGAAAAAAATCGAAAAAATGTCATTAACATCAAACACCAATAATGAAGAACATTGTGTTAAGACATCTTGTGTGATGGCAACTCCCGAGACCACAAATTCTTGTTCATCCTCAGCGTATGCATCATCTATTGGTAGTTCAGGTACCAAGATAGAGTATGACCCTATTTCAGAGGAGATAATAAGGATAGATGCAGGAAAACAATTCTTAAATAGGCTAATGGACTCATGCCTTCAAAGATTTAGAGATCATCTTCACCTCACATTCCCCAAGATTCCACTTCACCTAAAAAAGATGGTGGTACAGGACATAGAGAATGAATTTGGTACTAGTTGGTTAGTTAAGAAGATAAAATTACGAATGTCGCTGAACTGTAAGAGGTTTTGTTGCAACCAAACAAGAAAAATTGAAAAAATGCCTCAAGATCAAAGGCAGAAACAAAGACCATTTGACATACCTTTTAAAGTATGGAAAGAACTTATAAAATCGTATGAGAAGTTGGATGCACAAAGAAAGGCCGGCGTTTAAAGCTTCGAGGCATTCAATTTTTCATTAAACATTGTTTAGAATGTATTAATACCTATAAGTAGCTTAGACGTGTATTTGTGTGAAAATAAATTGAATTGGTTTATGTTTAAGGACAAGGCATCCAAGGCGAGGTTAACCAGGACCAAAGTCACTCATCGTAGTGGCCAAAAAGGTTTAAAAGCATTGATAACAACATTTGTAAGTATATTAAACATGTGATATTTTTTTCATAAAATTTGTACTAGGAGAATGTCATTGTTATCTAATTTCTCCCTATTTACTGATTTACATGAACTAAAATATTGAAGACCTCCAAATTGGTTGGAAAAGGAGGTGTTGTAGCCGAAAAGATGCATTGAATTTGTTGTTTGCATGGACTCTATGGTATGTAATCTTAGTTGGATTTATAATATACTTTTGAACTGTATTTTCATTTTACTTTTTACTACTATTAGATATTATATCTTACCTCATTTTATGGTTAGCACTGTATAACAAAAACATGACTTGCGTTATATAATTAATACTAACATGTAATATTGATTTTTTTTGCCAGAACGCTATAAGTAATGATTTCCAAGATCATGATCATGATGATGATCCAAACTATGCTCAACATATATCACGAGATGATGAGGATGTGGATGATGGTGCTGATGGAGGAGATGATGATGATAGTTGTGGTGTTGGTGATGATGTGGATGAGACTAATGAGGATGGTAAAGATGATCATGAGGATGATCTTTGTGGTGGTAGCTAGGTGTGCACATGCATTGTTTTTTATGAAGAAATTATTGTGTAGAATGACATTGTTATGTTTAGATGGGTGTTGTGAATTTACCCTATATCAATGAAACATTTTGATTTGGTAATCAAGCCATGAGTTTGATTTGATTAAAGATGATGATGATATTATCATTATTATATTTTTATTTGATTTATATATTGGAAAGTATCATCATTATTTTGATAGAGAATTATAATGTATGATGATATTACCATCATTGGATATATGTTGTTAATTTATCGTAGAATAATTATATTCATGAAATATTTTGATCTATTAATCATATTTGAATTTTAGTTGTTTTGATTAAAAATAACACTGATCTTATTAGTATTATGTTGCTATTTTATACATATGTGTTGAAAATTGTCAAAGAATCATTGTATATGATGACATTGTTATTTTTTTGGATGGATGTTGTCAATTTCCCTTAAATTTCTTTACAAATGATTTTGAATTGTGATATCTTCTTTAATGATATTTAGAAACTATGATATATTTCATTATGCAATTGAAATTAGTAAAATGAATCTATAAAGGGGGTCATATATGTAAAGAAAAATATACTCTACATAAGAAGTCAAATGCGGATGTAACCATGGATGCAAAATTGAAAGTAAAATTGGATGTTAAACTAGGAATTAATACAAAATGCAAACAATGACATACAAAGTGTTTTAAACTAGAAGTGAGAAATCGTGCAATAGTTAACACAAATAAGGGAACAAAACATGGCATACAAAAGGATATCAAATTGGGCAAAAACAAGGACACATAAATGGACACCAAATTAGATGCAGAAAAAGTTAGACAACTAGATGCAAAGTTGAGTGCTAAAAAGAAGCAAAAAAATGTTACAAATTAAGATGCCAAATGATGATGCAAATAATGGTATAAATTTGGGATGCAAACTTGGGCGCAAAAAAGGAAAAAAAAAAAATGTAAGAGAAGACATAAAACAAGATACAAAATGGGGCTGAAAAAAGGTGAAACCAAGGATGTCATATTGGATGTAAAAAATGATGCATAATCAGATGCAAATTTAGGCTCAAACTTAGACACAAAATTATATGCAAATGTGGACACAAAATGAGGCAAAAAGAGATGCAAATTTGGATGGTGAAAATGATGTAAAACTAGACACCAAAAAAATGCAAAATTGGATGAAAAAGTGAGTGTAAATAATGGTGCAACATTGGACACATAAGTAGACACAAAAAATGGTGCAAAATGGGCAAAAAAATAGCTCAAAATTGGATGCAAAACTTGGTGCAAAAACAAATACAAAAGTAGACATAAAAAATGGCTCTAAATTGAATGTACCAT
>APFE031339997.1:42808-105524 GCA_000404065.3 Pinus taeda
TACCTAAGATTCAATTTGAGAAGGTAAGTTGGGAATTTGAATAATGGAAATCATGAATTTTATATTAGACCAATATTTCTCAATATTTTTAGATAATGTAAACATTAACAAAATTTGCAGGATAAGATCTAAGTGCGGCATTACATACACCCCTCCTTCAGAAAACTTCGTCTCGAAGTTAGAATTAAAAGATGCAAGGAGTTTGAAAGCATATAAAACTAGAGAGAGTTATAGCAATAAAATTTGATAAGTCAGACAATGAAATTACTTCCAATCAAGAGTCTCCAACTGATCTATATCCTCCTATCCATCCTGACCTACTTTTGTTCTCACCCTATCTATCCTTTGTTGCTTTATCAATGGAAATGACCATACTAACCACTGATAAAACCGACATGGTGGAAGCGTCAAATACATCGACCTAACTTCCCCAGCAAGCAAC
This sequence comes from Pinus taeda, assembly GCA_000404065.3. Taxonomy (NCBI): domain Eukaryota; kingdom Viridiplantae; phylum Streptophyta; class Pinopsida; order Pinales; family Pinaceae; genus Pinus; species Pinus taeda. Next base: position 43,251 of record APFE031339997.1, read on the forward strand.
TGGAAATCATCATCACACGTCGAGGGGAGTGTGTCCACCACTGCCTTCCCACAATTCCAGGTTTCGGAGGATACACGGTGGGAAATGCCTCCACCCCTCCTACGGAACTAGGGTCAATACCCTAATATGGACCACACTATAGAGCTGGTTGGACTTGTCATCGAATAATCCAGTTAGGTTGTCTTGCCACCTGCCATTTGCATTTTACTCGTGTCATAAGAGTGCATATCAAGTAGATACCAAATGTAGTAAAATAATGTACATTATACCTTCCTCATGAGATGTCTCGTCCTTCCCTCTTGGCTATCATATAGTTCTTTTCCCCCTATGGGTTAGCTCTCATTCATGCATTTATATAACAACAAGACATATAATCATCACATTATTAAGTCTAGTATCCATGTGTCAATTTGGGAATTCTCACTAAGTCATTCATTTAAATAAATCATATCCACTTGAGCTATATATGAACCAAAATAATTCTGATAAGTTACGCACTAGATAATCTATCACTAAGTGAGTCATACATGTAGTCCATACATCGACCATTTCTATCATCAATATCAAATCTATCAACTGATTCATATAAGTAGTTTTATGTGTCAAACCAAATGCATCAATATTACATAATGTTCATAAATAAATAACATGGAACTACAAAATAGAACCTTAACATAGGTAGCTATCTAAGTCAAAATAGGCATCATAGATGCTCAAAAAGTGAGGGGTAGTCACGAAGCATAGTCTCTACATCCTCCTAGGTAGCAGATCCTGGGCTATACTTGTCCCACTAGACCTTAACTTGGTCCACTGTGCGACGTCTAAGTTGTCGAACCCTATGGTCCAATATGCATAATGGTTCTACCATTATGGTTCCCATGTACGAGACCTGAAAGTCCCGCCAATCCAGTTTGTGAGATTCATCAGAAACATAATGTCATAAAATAGATACATGAAAAACATCATGAGTTTTATGCAAATGGGGTGGTAGTACAAGACAATAGGCAACTGGCCCAATCTTCTCTTTGATCTTAAAAGGTCCTACAAATCAAGGTGACAATTTTGTCCCCTTCCCAAACTGGATGGTGCTTTTGTTGGGCCGGATACGAATAAAAACTTGGTCCCCTACTCCATAACTACGATCAATCCTATGTGAATCAGCATAACTCTTCTGTCTATCCTGTGCTTCCTTTAACCTTTGTCGAACCTGCTTTACCTGTTCCTCCATTTCTTGAACTAATTCTGGGCCAACTATCACTCGGTCCTCCAACTTTTCCCAACTCAACGACGTCCTGCAAGGCCTTCCATCTAGAGCTTGATAAGGAGGCATCCCGATCGAACTGTGATAATTGTTATTATAGGAAAACCCTACCAATGTAAGTACCTTTCCCACTGAGTCTGATTATCCATGACGTACATCCTAAGCATGTCCTCCAGAACCTGATTTACTCTTTCAGTCTGCCCATATGTTTCTAGATGATATGCAGTGCTTAGGTTTAACTGAGTTCCTAGTGCTAACTGCAAACTTGTCCAAAACCTAGATGTAAATCGGGAGTCTCTATCAGAAATGATCTTTGTGGGCAATCTGTGTAGTCGGATAACTTCATTGACAAACACTCGTGCCACATCCATAACATCGTAAGTGTCCCTTACTGGGATGAAATGGGCACTTTTGGTCAATTTATCAACTATAACCAGTATAGCATTGTTCCTCTGGGGAGTGAGTGGCAAACCCACCACAAAATCCATGGAAATTACTTCCCATTTAGATGTAGGGATGTTATGAGGTTGTAGGAGTCCTGCTGGATGGCAATGATCAGCCTTCACTCGTTGACATTTAAGACATTTGGTGACAAACTGGACTATGTCATGCTTCATGCTTGCCCAAAAGAAGAGTTTCCTTGTGTTTGCGTACATCTTCTTTACCCCAAGATGTGAACAATAGAGTGCTCTATGAGACTCTCCAAGGATGGTTTCTCTTACACCCCCTTCCTTAGGTACATACGTTCTCCCTTGGAATCTCAATAGCCCATCTGGTTCAAGGACATATCCTTAAAACTTTGGTTCTATCTGTTTCACATTCTGGATAGCTGAGATGACTTTTAGATACCAACTATCTTCAAAGAGTTTCTCCAATATCCGCTCCCTTAAATTTACCTTTAAGGCTACTAGGGAGAAGATTCGTGGCCTCCTGCTTAGTGCATCCGCTACTACGTTCTCCTTTCCCTTAATGTATGAGATTTCAAAATCATACTCACTCATAAATTCGCTCCATCATCTTTGTTTGGTGTTCAAATCCCTTTGAGTGAAGATATGCTTCAGGCTTTGATGATCCGTCCTTAACTCAAATCTTCTCCCAATGAGGTAGTGTCTCCATATCTTCAAGGCTAACATCACTGCTACCAATTCTAAGTCATCGGTAGCATATAACTCTTCATGCTTCTTCAATTTTCTAGAAGCGTAAGCTATTGCTATGCTTCTTGCATCAATACTACACCCAATCCTTGCGTCGAAACATCGGTGCAGACAGTGAAGTCTTTTCTCATGTCTAGTACTTGAAGGATCGATGCACTAGTTAGTAACCTCTTTAGCTCTGTGAATGTAGTGTCACATTCTATTTTCCATTCATACCTAACCGCCTTTCACTGTAATGTGGTGATGGGTTTTGTAATCCTTGAAAACCCTTCCACAAACCTGCGATAATACCCAACTAGCCCCATAAAACTACGTACCTCATGGGCATTTTTTGGTACTGGCCAATCCATTATGGCCTTCACCTTTTCCGGGTCAACTGAAATCCCTTCTCCTGAAATGATGTGCCCAAGGTAATGGAATTTCTTCTAAAAGAAGGAACATTTTGACAATTTCCCATAAAATTGATTTTCCCTTAAACAAGTCAATACCACCCGTAGGTGCTTTTCATGCTCCTTTTCATTCTTGGAATATATAAGAATGTCATTGAGGAAGACTCGCATGCATTGGTCCAAATACTTCCTGAACACACCATTCATGAGGCTCATGAATATTGCTGGTGCATTGGTTAAACCAAATGGAACAACTTCGAACTCATAGTGCCCAAACCGAGTTCGAAATACAGTTTTTGAGATCATAGATCGATTTTTGAGAAGACCACTGCCCCCTTCATTTGATCAAATAAGTCATCTATTTGATGTATTGGGTACCTATTCTTTATCGTGGCTCTGTTTAAGTCTCTATAATCTATGCATAGCCGCAAGGAACCATCCTTCTTCTTAACAAAAATTACTGGTGCACCCTAAGGTGAAATACTAGGTCTGTTCAATCCCAAGTCTAAGAGCTTCTTTAACTGCATCTGCAATTCACAAAGCTCTGGAGTTTTCATTCTATAGGGTGTCTTACATATTGGTTCTACACCTGGTTTCAGATCAATGGTGAAATCAATCTCTCTTACAGGAGGTAATCCAGGCAATTCTTCTGGAAAAACATCCTTGAATTCTGCCAAGACTAGATGTTGATTCAAGGAAGGTCCTTTCTAGTCACTTACAGTCTTCACCAAATATAGTTTTCAACCTTGTCTGAGACAACGTTTTACCTTCATCATGGATATGAATCGTAGGGACACTCCCCTCTTGATTCCACAAATCTCAATTGGCCTACCTTCATCATCTAAACATATCACCTTCTTCTTTAAATAGTCTACGAAAGCTCGATGAGCTTCTAGTCAATCCATTCCAATAATTACATCATACGTCCCCAATGCTATGACGTATGCCTTCAACTTAGTCATACACACCACAAGGTTTACTTGACATTGGCCAACACTAGGCCCTACTACTTGTTTTATTCCAGAAGCCATCTCAACTTGTTCAAAGTCATCGTGCTCATAGGCTGCCAACCCACATTTTTCTAATGCAACTGGTGAAATGAAACTATTTGTAGCACCAGAGTCAAAAAAATTTTTAACTTTTACTTTGTTTATCATACCTGAGGTTTCTAACATGGCATACTAGTATTCAACTTGCTGATTGTCAACTGCTGCATAGATTCGGTGGTGGCTACCTACTCTCCCCATTGGTTCTTTTCCCCCTCTTCTGTTGTTACTAGTTCAAAACTCAGGGTAGTCCCACTAGTAATGAGACCCTCTGCATCCCCAACAAGTGATGCATGGTGGACCTTGAACCAAATGTTGTGGAGTTCCTTGGAAAGAGTTTCTTCCCCTAGAACCCCTGCCCCCACTTGTTGCTCCTCACATATGACTTTGATTTGTACGTGCCCTTGAAGCTGTGGGTGAAGCTACACTAGAAACCATTGAAATCCCTACTGTTGGTGTTCTAGGTATAACCCTGTTTCCATATGGTGGTGGCCTCCGGCTTCCTCCCCTTGGGAAGGTACGAGGGGCCTTCCCCATAAACCCTGTTTGATGTGGAAAGATGGTTGTGCCTTAACCCTTTAAGTCTAGGTGTTCTTTGACATAACAAGCCTGTTCTACAACTTCTGCAACTGAGGATGGTTTCCACATCCGCACCATTGCCCTAATCTTAGGTCTCAATCCATACATAAAACGATTCGCTTGGCGTTGGTCAATATCCATGTAGGAGACATAATTGACCAATTCCATAAATCGAATTTCATATTCTTCTATAGTACAACCTCCCTATATCAGGACATGGAAGGCTCCTACCTGTTGTTCTTCATAATACGCTGGTAAGTACTTCTTCCTGAACCTCTCCTCAAATAATTCCCAAGTAACTGTGTCTGGAGTGAGGTGTAGTTGATGCTCCAAGTTACCCCACCAATTTAGAGCACTATATCTGAGTTGGAATATTGTTATTTTGGCTTTGGAATTGGAATTGTAATCCCTTAGTGCAAAACACCTTCCCGTCCCCTCTAACCAGGCTTATGCACGCTCACTGGCACGACCTCCTACAAATTCTAGAAGCTTAATCTTCTGGAGCTCCCTAGTAATGTCCTCAACTAGAGGTCTTCTATCATAGTCTCTAGATCCCTCGAGGTTCCCTAACCTTGATGAAGGGTGTTCCCCTTCCATTTCATTTGTTTGGCGTCCTCTTAAGGTTTCATTAATTGCTTCTAGGGAACGCAGGATGAGAGTCAATTTTGGTGAAGGTAATGGGTTATTTGAAGGAGTTCCTTGTGAAGACTCTTCAGGCCCTTGGTTCCTTTGCATCCTCACCATTTTGATTTGTTCAAAATCTGCATGATATCTAAGACTTATTAGCACTATTCCTAGCATTTTCTTCAACACTCTAGATAGTCCATAGAGAACCCTAAGCAATAGATCAATTCAAGTTATGCCACTATGTAAGTGATCATTGTAGCTCACCTATGACTCACTATTTTCGAGCCAAATCTTTTGATAAGAACAATGGACCATTTATACCGCAATGTGACTTGTTGCCATGTATAACCTTGTTGCCTGAAGTTGTGGATGTTATGATCTAAGTTGTCCATAATATTTATCTAATATTTGATATACATGCCTTGTACATAAATGTTTTCTATGTTTCATTTTCATTTTATCTTAATTGAGTTGATATAGGCTAATATGAACAAACAAACAAACAACAAAAAAAACATGTGCATGACATTGCGGTTCCAATTTTTATATGATGTAAGGTTCGGTTCCGCATAATGGCGTCATGAAAATCCTTATATTTAATAGCCCAAATTTATTTATTTATTTATTTTTAACACTTAAAACATGATTTAACATTAATATTAAAGGAACAATACTTCCTATCTTAACACCTAATAAATAATTAATATTGATAATAATAAAAAAAGAATATTACTTTAATTTTTCTAGCTGATTTTACAACAAGAGGTGACAAAATTAAAACAATGAAGCAACAAATCGCCAGAAATAAATATTTATAACCTCTTCTAAACACTCTTAAGCCCTTGCTAAATTGTTCATGTGCCAGAAATATAGCAAGAGAAAGAATCCATTAACAGGGCAAAAATGAATGAGAGTGAAAGAGAAGCAAATCCAATACAAATTATACATCAAATTTAGTCTCCATTAGTATGAAACAAGTGTTAATTGTACAACCAGCAACTAGTTAAAATATACATAGAAGTTGTATTGGTCATTCAACTTATTCAAATTAGTATGTCCATATACAAAGGAAATAATCTCATTGTGGATTTTTCAACATTATTATTGCATTTTCTCCACAATTGTGATCTGCCCAGAATCTTAGGAAAGTTTAAACTATACCATGTTTCCAAATCAGAGGTGAAACAAAGAGAAAAAAAAGAAGCAACATGGTGGTCTTTTTGTGGTTTTCAGAGTATAATTGGCAGGAAATACTGGGTTCAAAACCAAAGCAAGGCAGTCCTGTGAGAGAATTATCTTTTTTTTTAACTAACGAGGGCAACAAACAAATAGTTTCCGTCTTGTGGACTATACCCCTTTCCCAAAAAAAAAAACCTTTGTATGATACATAAAGGTTTTAAGTTATCCACAACTTAAAGTTTTGTAATTTTCCTTGTGATTTTCTTTTCATGAAAGAGGAAGCTGAGAATTCATTAAAAGGGAGTTGTGCTTTTTTGTATAGAAATGATTGCCACCATCTCTTAGATATAGTCCTTGAACTGAGTGAAATCATTTCTACTTTCATGCTGCGCGTTTGCAAAAAAACCTATCCTTTGTGCTATAGAATTTTTTTGCTTAAATGGTGAGTGACCAAGAGTGTTTGTTTTACCTTTGAATGATATTGACTTGATCAGGTATTTGAAATATTCCACAATTTTGAAGTATACAAGCTATGAAGATGGTAATGATAAAATAACAGAACATGGAAAAGATCACTGGATTTAGAAAAATAGCAGCTTGAAAGGCTTTAGAACAGCAGGCTCAGCTAGAAGCCCATGCAGAGATTGAAAATGAAGTCCATTCATAGACAGATAATGATGTGCTTTTAGTGAAGGTCACAGTCATGAAGACTCAAGGGTTCTGTAAGATGCTGCTGAACAAAATGGTTTGGAAACTGAAGAGAATCCTTATATGCAGTCAACAAAATATGACAATACACTTCTCAATTCAAATACAGAGGAAGGGATTGTCAGCATGTATATAGGAGAAACAGAGGCAAGCCAACATTTACCTTCGATGTTGGATAGTGTTCAACAAGATGAGATGGCCACAGAGGTCATTTCTTCTAGCAACAAGATGATTGAAGAGAATGAAAAACAACACTGTACACTCGAAAACAACGCAGATTTAGAAGATTTGGATCTAGGATAACTTGAAAAACCAGTGCCATTCAAACAAGAACTAGAACATGGGTATATCCCTAAAGAACCATAGGGTGTGGAAACAAGCATGTAAGAAGCAGAGGAGGAAGTGACATCTAACCATGCCCTATCAGATTCTCAAAAGCAAGATAAAAATAGAAAACCTAGTCGTAAGGTGAGATTTCTAATTCTGATTCTATTGTTATGGCATAGGTGATATTCTATTCCTTTACACTGATGCCATTATTTTGTTATCACTGTTATCATTGGAATTATTTCATGCTCGTTCGAACCAATTTCAAGATATTGCTTCTTCAAAAGAGAAGATAGCTTCAGCAAATCACAGCAAATCAACAATTTCAACAAAATTATTATCCCATGAAAGCTTCCAGAAACACGGATCTCAAGGCTTATAAGTGGTCTTTAAAGCGTTAATTATGCAATCTCTCTAGATTTGTTGGCAGAAATTGCAATCTCTCGCTACATTGCAAATGATAGTCTTATATGATTATGTGCAATCCACATATATAAAATTTCTATAGTTTATCTTTCCCAGAATCTCATGACAAGAGAATATAGTGAAGCACATAAAAATAGCATAAGCCATTGTTTTCCAACTACGAGAATTATGTGAAAACAAATATCCTGAACTTGATGACAATAAAAACTTCAAATCAAAAGCTCAAACCCATGTTATAATATTTGTAATGTGTATATATTCTCTCATCTATCTTCTTGTAGTTTGCTTTTGTATTTTAATAAGGTTCAGGATTAATGCAGAGATAAAGAAATTTTCTTGACTCTAGCAAAGAATCCATGGTTCACGTTTTTAAAAGTATATTAAAGCTAGACATTGAAAACCAGATATTCCAATTTCAACAAAATCATTATCAAATGCTACATCTAGGGCATCAAAGCCTTTGGTTTCTTCTGAGCCTAACAAACCTACCAAGGGGCTTCTGAAGGCTTTAAGAAAATTGGAGAATGGTCTCGGAATGAGGAAGGAGGCGAGTAGTGGAGAGAAAGCCAAGAGAAAAACCTCTCTTTCTATGTCTTTAAACAAGTCAGTGAGTCTAGTAGAAGACAAAGGAACTTCCACTAGACAGAGATCTGCAAACAAGAAACAACCTTCAAAACCTCTTCGAAATGGCTCAACAACGTTGATTGCTTCAAAAGCATAGGTATATGTTTATTGCATAAATATTCTATGGAATAATGTCCCTTGAGATTGACAGAGACAATCAATTGATTTTACACCAAAGGTATTATTATTGGCTAGCGTAGGCAGGTTTATGCTGAAATTTAATATTAAAGAATTCATGGTAATGACAGGGTTGTAATCGATATGATGTTAATCTCTTAATGACACAAGGAGATATGTGCAATAGTGAAATAAGGACCTGAAAAATCAATTTAAAATTGAACAATAAATCAAATTGTCTCTCTACGGGGAAAATCAATCCAGCCAGCCCAGAAAAACAAGTAGTAAATGCAGCCACAGCCAAAGGGGAGGTTGGACTTAAATTGAGTAATAAGCAAGAGTAAAGGGATTTGAATCGACATTATCATAGTATCAATTTGAATAGGATCTTTTGATTTTTCACAACATATTAATATTTATCTAATAACAATTCGAGATTGAAGTCGAAAACTCTAATGTGTTCAATTTTACACTTAAACTCGTACGGTCTCTATTTCTCTGATCAAACTTGCAGGTATATATATGTATATATATAGCCTCAGAACTGTGATACTTTGCCACAAGTTCTCGTCTTTTATGGAACTATACAAGACTAAAAAATATACCTTAAACAAGGTGACTTTAATTTGATGGCCGCTCTGGTAAGAGGTCTAATGTACTTTTAATTAACTCGGTTTAGGATTTATGAGAACATGACTGGAGTAGGAATCTTAGCTTCTTTTCTTGGAGTCTTTAAGCTTCGAGTCAAGCCTTCTGAAATATGCTTATGCCATGAACTTGAGGGAGTCTCAGCTTCTTTCGTAGCTTCACTGAGTCTCCCAACTAGGCCTATAAGTTCTTTTATTCAACCCAGACTCTTTAACAGAAGAGCTACTCCTTATTTGCTATGTGAAATCATAAAATCGATCATACACTAATGTATATGATGCTTCAGATCTCATAGGTGGTTCAGAATTCGGACCTCTTAAATGCCTGGAAATTTTCTTAAATGATGAGACCCTTCGTTAACTTTGTCAATGCCCTAGAGTTTGGTCACCCATAAATGTGCACAAAATTCCGAGGTTCAGATTGAGGTAGCTTAGAGGATTTGATTCTCTTCAAGGGTAAACACAGAGCTCATCCATTGTGCCCATAATTGTGCTCTCCTTACCAGGATATTCGGTCATCTTTGGGCTCTAGAACTAGCCCCTCGGTTTTCTAAAACAGGGTTTTATATTATCTTCAAACTTCTTTACTCTTGATCCCCAAAACTGCAACCTAATCACTATTTGCAAAAGTCCCTAGAACTACAAGCTTCTTCATCTAGGAGCTCGGTCCATATTTCTTGATTTCTATAATATTATTTATTCTGTCAGGAATTTTACAAGCGCATTTAAGTTGAAGCAAAACACTAGCTCTGTCATATCCCTAGGCACTAAGCCATTGGACTGCTGTTGAAACATTTTGACATTCTAATTTTCTGGATTTTCAACTATTTAGTAAGAAATTTGATTATGGAATAGCTATTTAGTGGGCTTGGGTCCAAATTTTCAACCAAAGCTCTGATACCATGTGTAAGAGACCTACCCTAGGGTCTACTAATAGATCTAATTTCTTCTGAAATTAAATGCAATAAGAGGTGATAACTTACTTACTTACAAGACTTTTAAACCAATAAAAGTTTATCATTTACATTCTAATCAGTATAACCTAAGGTGAATATTTCATTCTAATAAAATTTACAAGAGTAATCTATGGAGGAATACCTGTATTGGTGGCTGATGGAGATGCCTTTGTCCTATTGCTCCTGCTAAACGCTCCTCTTGACGGACCCAACTCGACTTACCTTCTAGCCAACTAGGAAATAATCCCTAGCCCAGGAAACCTCCACAGGTTCCCTAGCCCTCCGAGCCCAAGTCCAACCAGATGTAGTGTGTGTGTCCAAGATGAATGTTCCAGACCAAGATAACAATATTTCCCTCCTCTCAACAACCCAAGAAACCTCCACAGGCTCCTAAAGTCTCTAAAAAAAAAACAAGTCTTCAAATCACAACCAACCCCAAAATCATAAGCAAGACCCCCCAACCTCCTTTTCTCCCTTCCCCCTTCCCTTTTTATACCCTCCCTCTCTTCTCCATCTCAACCACCTCTCATTAATGTCATTAACTTCTCATCCATCCTTTCAGTTGACTCCTCTTCTCCCAAGTAAAGTTGGGAGTACATTTGGAAACGTGACATGAATATAAAATTGGGAAATTAATGGGAGAGGACCATGTCTTCTCCCAAGTAAATCTGAAAGTACATTTGGGAATGTGAGATGAATATATATATTGATAATTAAATGGAGAGGACTATGTTCTTCTCCCAAGTAAATGTGAGGGGTACAATTGGGGAATGTGAGATGTAATTACATGAGAGGACCATGTCTTCACCCTAGTAAACGTGAGGTTACATTGGGGAATGTGAAATGAAATATATATATGGATAATGAGTTGGAGAGGACAATGTCTTCTCCCAAGTAAAATGTGAGGGTACATTGGGGAATGTGAGATGTAATTAAATGGAGAGGACCATGTCTTCTCCCTAGTAAATGTGAGGGTAAATTGGGGAATTTGAGATGAATACATATATTATTTGAAATGTAAGGAGACCATATCCTACCTAAGATTCAATTTGATAAGGTAAGTTGGGAATTTGAATAATGGAAATCATGAATTTTATATTAGACCAATATTTCTCAATATTTTCATATAATGTAAACATTAACAAAATTTGCAGGATAAGATTTAAGTGGGGCATTACACCCTTCCTTGTATATGGAATGGACAAGGACAATCCCCTCATTCATCAATAACTCACATTTCTCAGGGCTTATAGAGAGATTTATCTCAATGAATTTATTCAAAACCTTGCATAGATTGGAGAGAGCTTCATGGAAGTCACGTCCATAAGGAGTGAAATCATCCATATATATTTCAATAGAGTCATGAATCAGTTCAACAAAAATATCCAAAACTACCCTCTGGAAAGTAGCAGTGGCATTACACAAACCAAATGGAAGAACTCTATAAGAAAAGGTACCCCAAGGACATGTGAATGTGGTCTTATCTTAGTCTTCGGGGTTGATCTGGATTTGGTTGTATCCACTGAATCCATCTAGGAAGGAGTAGGACATAGTCAATGAAGGGCAAGGGAAAATGGTCCTTCTTTGTAGCCTTGTTGAGTTCCCAGTAATCCACACAGATTCTCAACTTCCCATTCTTCTTAGTAACTAACACAAGAGGTGACACCCACTCACTATCTGAAATGGGGTATATGAACCCTACATCCAAGAGTTTTTGTAGTTCTTCTTTCACAATGTCCTTAAGAGTTAGGTTCATCCTTCTTTGAGGTTGGCACACAGGCTTTCATCCCTCCTTGATGTAAATATGGTGAGTACAAACTGAGGGATACACACCTTTCATTTCCTTATAGTCCCAAGAAAAAGAATCCAGGTGTTGCCTCATCACTTTGCATAATTATTCTTCCTATTTGGCCGAGAGATAAGGATTTATCTTTAAGGTTCTGGATGGGAAAAACTCTACAATCTTGACATGGTCTGGACTTGAGTCAGTAGGGCATAATTAAGCGTAAGGATTACTCCCAAATTCTTTCATCAATTCATCAATTGGTATGGGAGTGGGAGGTTGATTCTGAAGGATATGGTCAATGAGATCATCTTCATCAGGTTGTCCCCCTCATGTAATAATATCTAGAGTGAAGATTTGGTGGGGAGTGGTGTGATACAGTTCATCATTTTACTCCTCTTCTAACCACAAGGGTAAGTCATGCTCTATAGAAGGATAAGCATGATGATACAATACTAATTGTTTAGACAAATGTACATTCTTAATTTTCATGTTCCTAGCCCTACAACTAATGTAAGCATTAGCAGTGGTTAACCATGGCCTTCCCAAGATGAGAGGATAGCCATTAAACTTGGCTTTGGGCTGGAGAACTAGGAAATCAGTAGGATACTCCCAATATTCAATGGAGACCATAACATCTTCAACAACTCCCTTAGGAGCTACTATGGATCTGTCAGCAAGTTACAACACTGTGGTGGTCTTCCTCAAAGACCCTTGGAGATTTATATTTAGCATGGTTTCCTTAGTCATTACGTTGATTGCATCCCAAGATCAATCAAGGTATTAGGGACTATAAGGCCATCAATGTGCACATCTACTACAGGGCTTCGAGGGTCTAGATATTTCGGGAAGATATTTCGGGAAGATGGCCCTCCCAAGCATCAAATTAGATAATTTCCCAACAACATTTATGGTGGGGGTGTCCCTTTTTCTTCTCCTGGAATTTTTGAAACATTTCTCCTTAATGATCTTATTGTATATGGGAACATATTTAATAGCATGGAGAAGGGGTATCTTAACACAAAAATTCTTCAATTCTCCTAGAAGTTCAACCTCTTCTGGGGTGTGATCAACCTCTCAGGAAAAGGAGGTGGATTGACTTAAGGAACACTCTTTTCCTTCTCTTATTCAAGCTATTCGGGTGGAGAAGGTGGGTGGTTATCTGGAAGCACTCTCCTAGACCGAAAGTTTATCTCCTAGATTTCCAAAGCATAAGCAGGATGGTATGTCTCTCCACTATAGATATGATATGCTTGCTTGTTATTTAGGTTTAAATTTGGTTGAGCGGGCATTTGAGGTTGCTTACGTGGAGTAGGATGAGTGAGTTGTTTTTGAGGTTGGGGTGGAGGTAGTAAAGCAAGAGGTTGGTTAACTTGAGGCCTCCACCCTTGTGATGGGTTGCCCCATTGAGAATATTGGGATGGATATGGCTGAAAAGGATGGTTGATAGGTTGAGGAGGATATGGAGGAGCATAAGGCTAAGAAGAAGGTGTGGTCCAGGATGGTTGAGTGGAAGAGTACCGAGGTTGAAAATGTGCATTCTGATTTGGATTATAATAAGAGTGGTGTGCACCTTGCATGCTTTATTGATATGACCGAGGTCCTTGAGGTCTTATTTGATTGATGAAACAAAGTCTCTTTGACCCCCCTTCTTCCCCTTGATATAAAACTTTTAGTCCTGGAAAAGAAGGGCATTTGTTTGTTGCATGATTTTGTTCATAGACTAGGTATACCTCTATGACATTTAATGGGAACTCATTCCTAGGATATCTTTTGGTGCATCTAGGGAAGAAAATGGCTAGTGCCCTCTCTACTTCCTCCTGTTTTATTTTTATTTGCATGGTATCCATTTGAAATTCAAAGGTATGCAACATTTCACTCTTGAAATCCTCCAACATGTTACCTATCTCATTATTAATAAATGTTGTGGAGGGAGAGGAATTGAACAAGCCTTAACTAGCCCTACCCTTTTTCTTTGCAGCCCTAGAGGGGTTCTTGAACACAATTTTGATTTCATAATAGAATAAATGATAGATATATCCTCCAAATAGCATGCTAAGGGTTTCCAACATATCCTCCCTGATCCCTCAGAGAAGAACTAGATTAAGTGACTCAGGATCCAGGATACAGTTGGCCCTACTATAACTAAGTTGAAATACCTCCTCATAGTCTTCTAGGGATTCATCGGGTCCAAGAGTTATCCTAAATATTTCTTCCTTGGTCTCTTTAGACATATAGTAGTCCCTATACTTTCTATTGAAGGCATGTTGCATTTTGGCCCAGGTAGTGATGCTACCCCTAAGCAGGCCCATAAACCAGCGCAAGGTTGCATCTTTAAGGGTAGAGGGGAATAAATTCAGATTCTACTCATCAGAGGCATAGTCATAGGTCCTATAGACACCAAAAAATTCAAACATGAAGGTGTCAGGATCCTCAAAAGTTAAGCCATGGAACTGTGGAAGGGAAGTAGGGCTTATGTTCTTCACTCTAGCCTCTCCATTGGTCTATTTGATAGGGAAAACTTCATTGTCCCTGTTTTCAACCATAGTTTGGGTAGGTGAAGTGGGTTCTTCTTCTTCCCCAATAGGTTCTTCAAAAGAATTAGGTTTCTCACCTAGAGGGTCTACTAAATCCCTTGTAGTCAGAGAGTGAAGCTCACAATCACAGAAGAAGAGTGAAGGTTTACTGTTGAGGGTGTGGCTGTTTTTGGTAATAATTTTCCCTGATTATCCCTACTCCTACAAGGCATGAAATAAATATTTTTTATTTAAAAAAAAGAAATTCAAAAATTGTATGCAAAATAGAAAACAATGCTTAAGCAAAAACAACATCTATGTAGACACCTCCCCGACAATGGCGCCAAAAAGTGGACCCTGGTATTGCACCAAGAATGTTGCAACTCCCAAGGGATCCTTAACTAAAATTATCAACCCGGGGTTTGTATAAACTTTGAGGCAATAGTGTTATATGCATAACAGAAAGGATTCCACTCATGCCACCCTCAGTTATGACATTAGATCAACAATGATCAGAGACCATTCTTCCTACTGGATTAGAATGAAATCTTGTTGATAAAGGTGCAATTGGAAATTACTTCTAGCTATGAAAGTGGAAATTCCATTGAATCAACTTGTAAATGCTAACTAATCAACTCATGAAGGGACAAAGACTAATCTACTTGTAGAAAGAAAGGTATTTTATCTTGCAAAATCCATCAAACTACCAAATCTACTTGCAGAAAGTAAACTATTTTGTATTTAATAATTCATCAAACTAACAATCAGAATTGCATGCAATATCTACCTAGTTCACACTTTAGTGTAAATCATTAACCTACTTGCATCATACTTGTGATAAAAAAACTAAATCTAGATTGTTTTTGCAGTGAAGAAAAGGAATGTTTGGAGTGGCCTAGGAGCTACCCTTGATCATAAAATCACAGTTGGGGTTCATCATTCATCTAGAATAAGTCAAATTTGAAATGGGGATCAAAACTGATGAAGGAAAGTGATGTTACAAGTTTGCTACAGGTGATTGCTATAGGAGGCCTGTAATGCTACAGGAGGGCATTCGAGTGGTTTTTGAAGGTGAAAAAGTTGCCTTAAAGGTCTCGAGAGGTGGATGGAAGTTGAAGCAAATGGAGGGAAGTTGGTTTGAGCCCCTAGCTAAGCTCAAGACCTCTCATAGGCTTGTCTTGCACTAGGATGGGTGCTCTCGGTATACTAGGAAAAATGACATAAAACAAGGTTTGGAGACAATTTGGAAGTGGAAAGAGAAGGTGAAGGAGCTCAAGATGGAAGCGTAAAGGTTTCCTTCCCTACAGATCAAGAAACCCTGTAATCAATCACATTTATGCACTCATTTTTCATTAACAAAATGAAATCACTTATGATGGAAAAGATGAGTTGAATTTAAATAACATCTAATTTATGCAATAACACTGACCTAATCACTAAATTGACTTCTAAGCAACAGAAAAAAAAATGGCAAACAAGACAAATAACACTAATCTATTTCCAAGAAATCATAAATACAATCTTTTTGAACTATGGTTATGAATCCTCCCACTCATTCTCCCACAAGAGAGGTGATGTGGAGGCTGCAACTACAAGATTTTATAGATTAATCTCTATTGAAATGAAAGAAACTATGAACTACTTGGAATCAAGAAAAAACATAAGTACAAGAAGAGGGACCAAATCATTTCAGTTGGTTCCAAACCCAAGGATCTCAGTCCTCTGAAACTAACTCAGTTGCCGCTTAAAATCCAACTTCTCATTATCAAAAAGTGCAAGTCTAATACATCACATAAAAGTTTAAAGTAATAATGTCAAACTTGAAGCTCAATAGCTACACCTAGATGAACAAAAACGTTGAATCCTAATGATCTCTTCTTCTAGTTTATTTATACAAAAGGGTAGCTGAAGCAGATCCCTTGAAAGTAGGAGTGCTTCCCTCCTTGATCTTGAAAATGGTGGATAATGTCCCTCTTGATATTCACTTGGACTAGGAGTCATTCAGCTGCCAATGAACTCAAACTAGTGAGAGGGGATATTGTGATCCCAAGCCAAGTTTAGGGAGTTAAGGAGGTGGACACACCCCCTAGATTCTCTCCTAGTTGTCTCCATCAAGCCCCTGCATAGTAATAGCCTAAAAAATGATTCATTTTCCTGCAATTAAACCATATTAGGCCACATACTATGAAAAACACCTTTTACTACTATTACTAAGCATAATATAACAAAAAATGTGAACTAATGTAAGAGAAGAATAGTTTTAAGGTTGGAGGATGGCATAATGAACTTTAAAATGTACCTATTGATGGGACTTATCACCCACTTTCATAACTGGAACTTGGATGTTGGGTCATGTCATAGTAACTATCAACTCATGTTTACCTAGAGAGATTGTAAAAGAGGGTAAATGTGGGATGGGATGGTTACATTTGCATTACT
Source organism: Pinus taeda (assembly GCA_000404065.3). NCBI lineage: Eukaryota > Viridiplantae > Streptophyta > Pinopsida > Pinales > Pinaceae > Pinus > Pinus taeda. The sequence continues at coordinate 60,029 of APFE031339997.1, forward strand.
ATTTGCAGGTGTTGTTTATGCTCATCTACACTCTTTTAATAAACTAATATATCATCAATAAAGATTAACAAAAAAAATTCTAAGTATGGGTGGAATATGTTGTTCACCAAGCATATAAATGTGGTTGGGGCATTAGTAAGCCCAAAAGGAAAGACCATAAACTCATAGTGCCCTTATCACGTACTAAATGTAGTCTTACAAATATCTTCTTCTTTAATTTTTATTTGATGGTCTCCCGGGCACAAATCAATTTTAGAGAATACGATTGCGCCCTTAACCTGATCGAATAAATCATTGATTCGAGGTAGTGGATACTTGTTTTTAATTTTTAATCTATTCAATTATTGATAATCAATACATAATCTCAAAGTACCATCTTTATTTCTGACAAAAGGTACAAGATTTCCCCATGGTGATACATTGGCGCGAATGTAATTATTCTCTAATAGGTCTTGTAACTGCATTTTTAGCCCAGTTAATTATGGTATACTTATGTGACATCGTGTGTTAAACACCAGTCTAGCCCCCAAAACTAGCTCGATTGTAAAATCAATGCCTCATTTAGGGGGGTAGTCCTAAAATATCCTTATAAATCTTGAATAGTAGACATATTTTCCAAAGTTGTTGACTTTTCTTTAGAGCTAGAATATCCTACTTGAATTGTGAAAATTTGGCAACCCTTTCTAATTAGTTACTAAAATTTTCACATAAACAACCATTTTTCAGTTGGCAGCCAGTAGTAGCTAATTTACAATATCTTATAACGCGAGCAAATTTTAGTGATTTGTAACTTAGTCATTAATTGGTTGTCTCAATTTTATCATATAGTAGTATATTTAGTCATTAATTGTCACAATTAATGACCAAATATACAACAAAATATATTACTATATGATCATCCGAGAAAACTAATTAATGACCAAAGAAATATGACCAAAATGTTGGCTGTGTTATAATATACTGTAAATTAGCTACTAGTAGTCATATATATGCTAATTTTAGTCATCGTTTGAAACCAAATAATGACCAAAGAAATATGACTAATTTTTCATCGTGTTATAAGACACTGTAAATTAGCTACTAATAGTCATATATATGCAAAATTTAGTTGTCATTTGTAATCACAAATTTATCATTTGCAGTATTCATTTATCTTTTTTTGGTAGTTTCATATTCATTATATAAATAACTAATTTAGTAGTTTATATTAATTTCATTTACTTTCATTAATAATTATTATAAATGACTAATTTAGTCATATATTCATTTTATTTGTATTCATCATTAATCAATATGAATTATTAATTTAGTAGTTTTAGATTGATTTTATGTGTTCATTATTGGTCAACATAAATTAATTAATATGATTTTGTGACTAAATTAAAAAAATGTCATACAATGCACATGTTCATCTAATGTGAAAACACAAAGTTACATATGTTTATTACAATACTAAATAATATCAAATATAACTATAAATAATTTCAACCACGTAAATTATATCATATGAAATTTCAAGTATTACAATACGATTTTTCAACTTAATATTGGTTGGACTACAATTCACACATGAAATAGTGTTTCATCACTTCAAAACATTATCATTATTTTGTCAAGGAATTATAGGTGAATTCACCAACTCTAAAGACTTGACCATCAGTCTATATGTGTGTCTTGTGTGAGATATTGACTTTAAGGGCATCACTAGACTGGTTCTCTTCTCTCTTTTTCTACATTTTCCACTCGAGTCTTATTGTTCTCTTTCTTCAATTCTTGCTTCTTACCATCACTATTGAGTTCATCTTCTGAAAATGAAAGAAGATACAATGCAAAGTATAATACATCAAAGGCGATGAAAATTGGAATATAAACTAAAGTAGAATATATAGGATTTATACGACATATACCTCAACATCAATAATGTCAATACCATTTTTTCCTTATAAAAGTAAGAAAATCAAACAAGTTTTCTTCAGTTGGGCAATAGTTTTTAGTTGGGCGATAGTGGCCACTATGCGGCTAGATGACTTGTATAAACAAAGAAAATAAAATGTTACCATAGAAAATAACACCTTAGGAAATTAATATTCAACCTTCAAGAAAAGCTTAGGCATAACCATACCAACTAAGTTACATGCAAAAAATATCAGACAATAGATAACTTGTGAAAACAAATGGAAGAAAAAAAAGATCAGTGTAAAAACTCTCCTTATTGCTTGTCCTAAAAGAGACATGCCCCTTAAATTCGGAGATGCTTTTGCCCATGGTAAAAGTTCTTGCCTATTATGACCTATGTTTTTAGGATCATGAGATTGATACAACATCATATTGGATTGTGGAGAAAAACTTATTCAACTTTCCAAGATGAGCACCTCACTTGGTTGAATGAAGGTGCTAGCTGTGAGCATTGTCAAAACCTTAGGGAAGCAGAACACTAAGGCCCAAGAAAATATATCACTTTGGTCCACTAAAAGAAAAAATTTCAATCCCATAATGGCCTCTAGTAGTACATTTCGTTGGATGGATATCACACTCTGAAAAATTATTGTCTAATACAACAAGAAGTGTACATATATTTCATAATGCCCCTCGCTGTTAGACCCTATAGTTGTGTCCTATAATATTAATCATATTATACTATTTAATTACAAAATTATGACTATCAGATAATTATTAGTTTGAATAATTAATCTGAATTTGCTTTTTGAGTATTTATGTATACATGAAAATATTCGAAAAAAAAGGCACTTTTTGTGACTTGTTAATTTCGAGTGAATCTAAATACACAAGAAATTATGGTGCCTCGGTGTTTCTCTAGTGGTTATCCGCTCACTGTATCCCATGTACTCTACTGATTTTGGTGAAGTCCTCTTTAATGATTTCCAATGCCAATGCAATGGACATTTATCCTGGATGATTTTCTGAGCCAAAGGGAAGCTTCACAAGTAACAACCAATAAGTAGCCTCAAATATATTATTGGGGGCCAAAATGTAGTAAGTATATGACAAGCCAAGAAACACTGCATGTTTATTATCTTCCCTTTAATATTGATTAATAATTTCTTTGCATGATCATGTAATATTAGAGTGTCAAGTGGGGACATTTAAAGTTAGTAATGCATCAATATCACCTTTGAGAGTGCTTAATAGTTAATACTTCCTATTATACACACAGTCAGATCACCAACTTCAAGGATAGCAATATAAACATGACAAAATTGAAATTAAAAGGAATTCTAGGAAGTCAAATGAAACTAATGTTGAGTCAAGAAAATACCAAGTCCTTCACATTAGCCAGGCATTCTTAGGCACCAAAACATAAAATCCTTCCATTGCATCATTTTCACCTTTTCTTTATTTTCCTTAATTGAAAACACAACTTTCAGAACAAATTTCATTGAAAAAGGTCTCAAAATCCTAACAAATGTTGGAGTGATTGTCGTATCAATTAAACACAAAGGAAATTGTTCGATATGCTTTTAACTTTTGGAAGAGATCGAATAATATGAAGCTTTCTCATCCCTTTGTCCTAATCAAATTGTAATTTGTGGGTTCCAATCAAGTAATCACTTTCCCTCCAAGATAGTTGAGAGATCACTTCGGAGAAGGGCTTCTAGAAGCACTAGGATAGTAGAAAGGGAATTAACTAGGAGGAAAATGAAGCACTTTAGTGGATGCTCCAAAATATTTGAAGGAAACTAAAAATGATTTTATACTCCCTCCACGTATTTTAAAACAGAAACTCTTTAGTTGCATCTCATTTATTTTCCACCTTTCTGTAATCTGTAATTCTTTGAGCAAGAATAGAGCATTCATAAATATTCTCGTGAAAGACGACTCTTCATAATCCTAATAAGTTGGGCTCTAACAAATCAACAATTTCATATAGTAGATTGCAGTGATTGAAATGACAACTTTATTCTTAATCTCATTACAACAAAAACAAATTCAACCCTAACTAGTTGGGATCTAACAAATAAAAAACTTCATGTAGTAATGAAAACTTACATGGTAAATCCCAATTTGTTGCAATGAAAATTGTATGTAGTAAAGAAAACTTACATGGTAGATCCCAATTTGTTGCAATGAAAACTGTATTCTTGATCTTATTACAACATAGATAAATTCAAGAGTACATACATATTTCCATATTTGAGACAAACTTTGAACACATTCAGAGATTTCATAGAAAATATAATGATATGATATACTTGTAGGACATGAGAAAGCTAAATGATACGATTTACCTGTAGGACATGAGAAATATATCTACATCTACCACCTGACACTCGAAAATAATGTTATTGGGACACCATATCATGGTATTGGAATCATGTAGATAGATAATGTTATAAAGAGACCTTGCAACACCTATTCAACACTACCTTCAAGCTTCAAACTCATCAATTGATTTACTTCAGTAGCAAATTCTAGTGAGATCTCATTAAATACAACCCAACAAAATCCATTTATGATAGTTGTCGCTGCCTTCTCTGGATCTATCCCCCTTCTGGAAATAGAATAACTCATCTTCCCCAATTTTTGAGGTGTTTGCTTCATGTTCAACACGGGATGTTGGGTTATTCACCTGGAAAAGTTGCAAATATTAGATGCATAATGGAAACAAGCATGCAATTCAAGATTGATCCTAAAGTCTCTTGCCTGAATTATAAAACACCATCTAGTTAAAACTACCTACCCAAGATCCCACTTAAGAATTCAAAATGTTGCAAATAGGAGATGTCTTAAACAATATCGACTATTTAATTGCATAATCACACTAAACTAGACAAGCCTTTAAAATGTTAAAGTGTGAAAAAAATGGAGTTCGAATATTATAGTTACGCCAGGGAAGATATAGCTACCTGAAATGTAACTTCTATATAACATTTGAAATAACCTTTTTCAATTGTTTAAGAGACTAACATCTTTTTATCTTGGGTTAATAACTTAATACTCTTCCAAAAATAGCAATAGTTCTGAATTGGTTCTATTCACCCACCAATGGGAAATTTTAAACGAGTGTGAAAATGATTACTCATTCCCTTGCCATATTTCTGATATTTTATTTGTGTGCGGATCTAAGCTACCTGTAAAGTAACTTCTACATATTTGACAATTTTAAATGTAGAAAATTACCTACACATATTTGACAATTTTAAATGTAAAAAATTTCCCACACTGAAGTTATACGATTAACATATGTACAATAAGATACAATATGCATCAACTGTAAGTAATATGAAGTTTGCATGTTATATTAGGACAAAATTTTTCTCATCTAAGCTACGTGTAATGGAACTTATGCATATTTGACAATTTCTAAATGTAAAGAATTAACCAGACTGAACTTATACAATTAATATATGCATAATAAGATATAATATGCATCACCTGTAAGTAATATGAAGTTTACATGTTATATTAAGACAAATGTTTTCTCATCTAGGTTACGTGTATTGCAACTTCTACATATTTGACAATTTTAAATGTAAAAAATTACCTATATTGAAGTTATACAATTAACATATGTACAATAAGATACAATAGCATCAGTTGTAAGTAATATGAAGTTTACATGTTATATTAACACAATTTTTTTCTCATATAAGTAACTTCTACATATTTGACAATTTTGAATTTAAAAAAATACCCAGACTAAAGTTATACAATTAACATATGTACAGGAACGTGAAACCTTAACCAAAGCACTTACCAGAACTCCACATATTTTCACTTGTTTAATCCACAGCCATTCAAATCAAGTTGAGTGCCCACTACTTCTGGTTGAGTCGACCAACATTTATAAATGCATAGAGTTAATCGTAGATCTGCAACTACAAAAGTGTGATCTATCAAAATTGGAATATGCATGTTAAATGAGACCCTTCTCTCCACACATAAATTGTTCAAGCCCACTAAAACAAGAAAATTTCGTAAGTGTGATGGATCTGGGGTTTTGAGTGAGAGATCCAGTGTAGGGAGGAAACCTCCAAGAAAGGGCTTCATGAAGTCTGGTCCAAACTGCCTTTATCCCACCTCTGCAAATTGCCCTTATCCCACCCCTGCAAATCTATCTCGATATATCCACATAGTTTGGACTTTTGTGGCCTTTCACCAATTAGCCCATTATCGTAAAGTTGTTCGTAGCTCCCAAAATTTGTGAACATTTGAACCCTGTAGATAGAATTCCTAACCAGATCAAGATAGTCGTAACTGGTGAACATTTTATTTGAACCCAATGCTAAACTTGAAATGAAAAAGAAAAGAAATATTTATAATGGAAAAAATAAAAGAAATATTTATAATAGAAAAATAAAATATGTAGATTGTAATTGGGTTAAATATTTATTTTTAATAAGAAATTTTTATTTTTGTGTTAGAGGCTAAATTAAAAAGAAGAAGAAATAAGCTAAAAGTGATATTGGGGATGAGTGTAAACATTTAAATATTGTCTCAATTAATAATAAGAGTTAAAATATAAAATAAAAATTCAATTCGTTATATTTTGATTTTGTTATTAACTTGTGAATAGGCTTTGTTACAATACCATGGGCCAATACCATGGCTTATCAATACCACAAGCCCAAAAACCATAAATTATTTCACAACCAAAATGTTTTATAATAATATGACAAGATTCTTAATCATGGATATTCACTCCCCACGTTACCATAGATATTATTAACTTGTAAAAAATAGGCTTTGTTACAATACCATGGGTCAATACCATGGATTATCAATACCACATGCCCAAAAAAACATAAATTATTTCACTATCAAAATATTTTATGATAATATTCTTAACCATGGATATTCACCCCCACTTTGCCATTGATATTATGAGCTTGTGAATAAGCTTTGTTAGCCATAGCTTATCAATGCCACATGCCCAAAAAACATAACTTTTTTACAATCAAAATATTTTATAACAATATGACAAGATTTTTAACGATGGATATTCACCTTCACTTTACCATGGATATTAACTAGTAAATAGGCTTTGTTACAATACCATGGACCAATACCACATGCCAAAAAACCATAGCTTATTTCATAGTAAAAATATTTTATTTTAATTTAATTTTATAACATTTTTTTAATTGAATCTAAAAGGGAAAATGTTACAATTTGAGATATATCTAAACCCTATATCCTCATGACTACTAAAAATATTCCCATAGAAATTAAATTAAGGTTTTAATAAAATTAAGCTAAGATGGATCTATGCTGGTTAAAGAGCCATATAGATCCATCTTAGCTAAATATATATAAAGAACCCGTATATATCCATCTTAGCTAAGGATCGAAGGGATGAGAGCGAGCAAAGTGACTAGCAATAATAGATTAAACATAGTGCATGTTTTTTTTTAAGTTTTTCATTATTTTATTTTCTTTGACATGATTGATCCAAAATATAGATTTAACATTTTACAACCAATTAAGTTTTTTAATTTAGATAATTTCTTAAACACAATACAATGTGATCAAATTTAAGAGAGAGTTGGGGTTTGGAGGACAGGGGGAGAGGGAGGTAGATAGTGAAAAAGTTGGAGGGCAGAGAGAGACAGAGAGATGGGGGGGAGGGGTGGGAGAGAGGGAGCAAGAGGAAGGAAGAGAGAGAAGGATAGAGGGAAGGACACAGAGAGAGAGAGATGGAGTTGGAAGGGGAGAGAGGGAGGAAAGAACAAAGACATAGAGAGATATAAGTGGATATAGAGAAATAGGGAGTGAGAAGGGAGACATGGAGAGAGAGTGAGGGAGAGAGGAGAGAAGGGAAGAGAGAGAAGAGGAAAGGAGGGAGATAGGGAGAGAAGGGGAAGGGAGAGATATGGAGGCATAGAGATGGAGGGGAGAGAGAGAGGGAGAGGGAGATAGTGATAAAGTTGGATAGAAGAGAGAGAGAGAGAGAGCGATTAAAGGGGAGAGATAGAGGGAGGTGGGAGAGAAGGGAGAAAGAGGGAGGAAGAGAGAGATGAGGAGAGAGAGAGATGGAATTGAAGGGGGAAGGAGAGGAAGGGAACAAGAAAAACATAGAGGGATAAAGGTGGAGAGAGAGGGGGTGACAAGGGAGCCATAGAGAGAAAGCTAGGGAGAGAGAGGAGAGCATGAGACAATAGAGAGAAGGAGAGAGATAGAGAGGGAGAGAATGGGAAGAGAGAGAGAGAGAGAAAGAGAAAGAGAGAAGGGGAAGAGATGGAGAGGGAGAGTGTGTATGTTTTGGGGGTGAGATAGAGAGAGGGAATAAAAAGGAGACACAAATAAAAATATAGATATTATATGGTATTATATAACCAATCTAGATCCATCTTAACCCCATATCTATCAAGTGCCAAGAGGGATCCAATATCTTGAGGTGCAAACCTTTCCTCAGGTTTTGCACTAAAAATAAAAGTTTGCACCTCGAGCGATTGGATCCCTCTTGGTGCTTGATAGATACGAGGTTAAGATGGATCTAGTTTGGTTAATATGAAATTAAAGTAGTATTTATTTGATATTATAGTTTTAAAAGTTAAAATTGCTCTTCAAATTAATTTCAAATTGGAAGTAGATCAAATTAGATTCAATGAATAAATTTTTTAAAAATACATAAACAATGATTTTTTATTAAAAAATATATTTTTAAAATTACAAATTATTAGAGATAAATATTGCAAAGTTGGCTCAGCTATACACCATGTGAGAATGAAGAAGTGTTTAAGGAATGATAACCTTTAAGCCAATCTTTAACAACCTTGCAATCCTTTATCACTTGTAAGTTTAAATTGTTGACATAATTAAAATGACTAGTGTTATCACCTGGATTGAACCTCAGGCTGAAGGAAGGCAATGCCAAGGTAACCACAAACCACGCTTAGCCAAGTAGCTAGCGCTACTAGGCTGAGACAGGGCTCTCTCTGTAAGGATCTCAGTCAAGATGACTGGATCAGGTAAAGGATTTTAGACTAGGTATAGTAGCTCGAATGTTTTGATTGGACTTTGTAGAGGTTTTGTTGGATCAGGAGGAGCTGGGCAGTTTAGGTCTAGGAAATAAGGTCAGAAATGTAGGGTGTTCTATGGGGCAAGGTAGGCATAGGCTTTAGCACTCTAGGGCTTGATGAAGTGAGATGTTTAAGATTGGTTAGAAGCTAAGAAGGGCATGTGACAATCATGGATCCTTCTTGGACTGCAGAAAACATGAAATGTTGAATGGTTTCCCAAGGCAAAGCACTGATACAATGGATTCTACCTATCAAACCTGAAAATATTCAACTAGAAGCAATGAAATGATTGATGGCATAAATAAAACATATAAATATATAATCATAGAAGAAGAAACTGTACTAGAACTCCATACCACAGGGATCCCATAAAAATCACTGCAATTCTTGTTAATTTCCTGCCAAACTGCTTAGAAAGGTGTACAATCAAGCTCTGAGCATCCACACTGAGTCCAACCAGTAAAATGTCTGAGAAAATACATGATATAGGCCTCAAAAAAACTAATCCTAGCCTCAAGGTTTGAATCCATGAGAGGAGGAGCAGTTGCACGAAACACTGAACTGAGAGCTAAAGACTAGGGTGGTCAAATTGACTCATCCCTAATATGAAGCAAACTGATTCATTACATGCCACTTAGGCCATTCATCTGATGTATCTACCCTAAGTAACAAAAAATCACTTTAATTACATCATCATTATGAATTAAATTAGTGAAAAATCAAAATCCCACAGGTGAAAAGTATTTTCTGGAGAGAAACAGTGAAAAATTTTGCTGCCTATCAAGTGTACAGCACCAGTGTCAAACGCGCCACACCTAGAGGAAGTGCACAGCGCCATCTTCAAAGTGAGTTTTTACTGCCTTCTTGGTGTCCAAATATAGCTCAGGATAGCTCATTGGAAAGCTCCAAATTGAGCTTGATTTTCTCCTCCAAAACTGCAATCTCCCAATACTGCTCAAACGCGCAGCGCCTGACTCAGAAAACAGGCAAAAACATGATTTTTAGGTGTTTTTTTGCCTTTTCCACCTAGTAGTTTTGACTTTCAAATATGGAAACATGGTTTTATTGAGTGTAAATGGTCTTCTAAATCCAATCGTGGTGGCCATTCCTCCGAAATATGCCCCAAAAAAGTGCGAAGCGCCCTAGGTGTTGTGCGTTTGACCAAGGGACTGATACAAAAATTGCCTGAAGGAAGTGCATAGCGCCAAGAGGAAACGCACAGTGCCACTTTTAGGTCCCTTTTGGCTGCCTTCCTAGTGTCCACATTAGGTGTAGGATAGCTCATTGGAAAGCTTGTCGATTCTACTTTCCAGAACATCTTGAATGTTTCATTTTGGAGTTCATTTTCCCTATCAAAAGCTCAATCTCCCAAGACTAGTAAAAATGTGCAGAATGAGGCTGCCAAAATGTCAAGTGTTATTGGAGTCAACTTTTGGAGGTCTTACTCAACTCCAAATTGAGATCCTGATAGCTCATTGGAAATATCTTTGTGTCTAGTTATCAGTTGACTCATCAAGCAAGTCTTTTGGACATTCCAGCTAAGAGAAATCTTGTTTTTCCCAAAGTCACTCCAAAAGGGCAGCAACTATCCTGTGGCAAATGATTTTTTGGACATTTCACCCAAAACATGAGACCTGTGTAAAAAACCTCTCTCACTTTTATCAAAATCATCTTTTCTTGCTCAAAACCATCATTTGAATGAAACCTATCCCGATGTGTGGAACAGGGGATTTGTAGAAATAAAGGGAAATGAAGGGGATGAGGGACTTCTAAATTCTTGAGAGAATTTTTGGAAGTAGGGAGGGATGTTAGGAAGCAGGGGAAAGTGGAATTTCAAGGATTTAGTGAGGGGAAGGGGTCCAAAAGGGAAAAACACAGGCCTAACCTAGAAAAGTGTCAAATTGTAGCAATAGGCTAGGGTTTGTGGGAAAATGATGAATTTGAGGGATATCAGTGATGGGAAGTGTTTAAGAAGGTATATTTAGGATAGGGGAAGGTGTATGAGAATCAAGATACAAGTTTTGTTGATGATTTGACCATCCAAGAAAAACTACCTTCAAAACCCTAGGAGAGGGAAATGAGCCTTACCTAAACACAACTGAAGCACAAACAAGGTGTAAAATGACCCATTGGAACCTGAAATAATGATGAAAACTCTTTGAATGATGGTACACTCAGCCGAATGGTGACATGGAATAGTACTTGGAAAACTTTGGAAGGAGTGAAAACAATCCTAGACCTAATACCTAGTGACCAAATTTTACTTGAAGACTCACTGCAATGACAAAAATTTGATTTCGACACCCCAAGACCACTTTATAAGAGCATATTTGATCACTGGTGGAAGATTGCAAAGACTGACACTAAAATTGGCCTTATTGGGGATGGAAGCTCCTTGGAGGTGTCAGGAACATTGTAGACCAAGTGCCTAACCATGTGGGCCAATACGGTAAAAAACACAAACTGAAATGCATGACTGAAAACTAAGGACTTGATGACACAAACTGACTTTGAAACTGACTTGAAATTGACTAAAAAAAATGACTCAAGACTTACTTAATTAAAACAAGTACTTATAAAACTTATTAATGGTAGTACACCATTGAGATTTGAGGGCTTCAAATACTAATGCCAACCACTTGCCTACTGAAGAAATATGTACAATCATGTGAAATGAACCTTCCAATGTAACCAATCCAGCAGATGGTTGCTCACTGAAATTCTTCTCTCACTTTCCTCAAGCAGGTAGAACGATATACATGTAGGCAACTCATAATAACAATTGAAACCAAGGCTTATGCTAACGAACCAGGCAACATTCATTTTTCCTAATTCTTGCAAAAGAATGCCGAAGGGATCTTGAAAATCCTGAAGCACTAGCTTATCTTGAGATCCAGTAGCAAAAATTCAAGTACTCCCTTCATTCGGATCTAAAAGGACAGTTGGTTGCTAATTGATAGGAAGGCATAGAGAAGTATAAGCTTCTGCCATCTGAGTGTTGGCTGTAAATTCCTCGAGCATGAGAAATTCTGACACGATTTCTGACATATTGTCTCTCTTAGGCTCATATTCCTCAATTTCATAGTCTAAGTCATTCTTAAACATAAAAGATTCTTCAAAATTGTCCTCATTTTCAAAAGTGGAAGAAGATTCACCAACACCTTCTTGACGATATGAACACTGCAAACCTGCATTAGCATGGGCTGTAACATGACCTTTTAGGAGTTGATCTATCTCATATTCAAACAGAGGAGATAGTACCTTTTGTTTTCTTTTGCTAAAACAATAATTATCTTCTTGAAATAACAATTCAAAACATGAAATATGAGAAGAAAAATCTGAATTACAGTCCTCAATTCCCTAGTCTTCTAAAATTTGAATACATTGTTGGTCATCTTCATATGACATGGCAACTAGATTGTCATGTTTCTTATCGCACTCATCAGTCATACGAGGGAAAACTTCAAATAGTTCTTGAAACTCAAAACTGACACTTATATCATTTACCACTGAATTATCCAAAGAAGATTTTTCACTTACTTGAGCAAAGATCACGTCTTGTTTTTCATAAAATGACTGGATTACCTCCTCGTGAAGGCTTTGTTCTAATGAAATGAAAACACTTGGGTCAATAAATTTGTTTTCTTCACTCCAGATGATCTCAACAACAGAGCTCTCCTTCATGGGATTCAGAACAAGGTATTCTTCATCATCACTATCTGAATCTAGATTTGAAATAGCCAACTTGACTTTATCACAATCTGAAATTGAAACTTGATTTCCCTGCATATTGTCTTCTACTATGAGCAGATTTGTAATAAGACCTTGTCCTCGATCATTTTCAATTGTACTAAGATCTTGAACCTGCTGCAAATTTTCTTGAGAATTTTGATAAGTATCCTCTAAGCTTTCTTTATGTTGCTGAAATGGATTTTCATACAGGGCTTCCATGATCTCATCATCCATGAAGTCATCATCTTCATAAACTTTCTCAATATTTTCAATAAAACTATAAACATGTTTACAACAGTTTTGAACTAATATTAAGGAAGGCATGGTATGAAAATCTTTTAAACAGTAAATAAAAGTAGGCGGCAGATGTTCATACTAAGATTGGGCTCCACCTTCCAGAGTGGCCATGAATATATTCATCAAGCAGTCTTCAGGAAAATCAACCTTCAACTTGTGAGTATGCATGTGAAATCTAACCAAATGTAAAGCAGCATCATTCCTATCATCATCTTTAAACATAGGTAAATTCCTTTGCCAATCTACCTTAGGAATTTTATTTGGGAAACTTAGAATGTGATCTTGGCTCATGGGAGCATACCTTCAAGCCAACGAATCCATTTTGATAACAATGATTTCACCAAGAAATTCTTCAGGCTACTGGTTCTTGAAGAGTGGAGTTTCCATAAAAATTCCGAACCTTGGGATTTTTCAATACTGGAGTCGCCAGGTGAATGATTTTAGCCTTCGCATGCATCTGATTGTTGTTCACCATCAACAATCAGATCTGTACTTGATACATTTTGCTGAGGAACATAAAACTATGTTCCCCAGTATGGTCACCACTATGTTAGCACTCAGAATGAACCTCAAGGCTGAGAAGAGGCAATTCTGAGGTAACCACAGACCAAGCTTTTGATCTGGCATCTAGCCTTGCCAAAACAGAGAGGGCTCTCTCTTTGCCAACAAAACGTGGCTGAAATAAGTGAATCTTAGGCTAGCTATGAAGTACTGGGATTTGATTGAAATTTGTGGGTCAAAAACAACAAGAGAAGGAATCATTGGGCTATGGAATCGAGGCTAGTTTCTGTCGACAAACTTGGGGCAAAGTAAGTGAAATTTTCAGCCAAATAAAATATGTAAATGAGAGAAGGAAAGAGGAGAAATCCTGCTTCCCTACAGGCATCAATCAAGGGATGGATCTACAGTGGCAGCGTTAGAAGAAAAAGAAACATCGGGTTACTCAACAGAGCATCTAACAAAGGATGGATTCTGCAAAAATAACCACTACATTTAACAACATAATCATTGTGGAAGGAGCATTGTGCATGGATGGATTCCTAACACTTCCCTTAGAGAATGATGTAATGAAATTAGCAGAAAAAGCAAAGCATGAAAACGAATTTACAAGAAAAACATGTTGCACATTAAACACCATGATGGATCCTAAGTTTAAAGGGCAAAGACTACTCCAATAAAATGATATTCATAAAAGTTTAAGCTTTACACATTCCAAAGAAAATTTCCTCTACTGAAAAATTTGAACCCTTTACACTCTGAAATTCATAAAATATATACAATTAGTGCATCCATGTACTAAGGGAGTTGAGCTCAACCATCTCCCTAAAGATAGAAACAGTTACATTAAATTTGGACCGAATTTATAAAAATAGGGATCAAATATGAACTCATATATCTTGAACCATAACACCTATTACAAAATTTAAAGTGGGTTTTGTAGATAAGGTCATGTTTGAGAAAAGCCCCTCTCAAATTTTGGAAATTCGTTTCCAGTTGCTCGGAATCTATGCCACAAAATAATCTCTAAAATAGGAAATCATTAAATATTTAAATCTGTAAAACTACGCTGTAAAGATCTAGTCAAATATTCCAATTCATGACACCTGTGAATAACTGAAAGAGGTTTTTCTTATATGGCTCGTGGTTGACAAAAACCTCTTTGGGTTTCTCAAAATTACTTTCCATTTGTTGTAAAATGGTGCCGCACTACAATGACTAAAACAATAAAACAAATGCAAAATTTGTTTTGTTCTAATGTAGGCTTCAAATATCACTACATATATCCCACATAGTAACACCTGTGCATAAACTGAAGGAGGTTATTGTTATTTGGTATGTTATTGACAAAAACCTCTTTCACTTGTGTAAGATTCATGTCCATTACTTCAGAAATTGATTTTGTAGTAAACTTGTCCCTGTGTGCAACAAATGACCTCAAAATATGCATAACCAAGAATCAATCATTCATTTCGATCATATCTTCTAATCTAGGAACCGTCTTTGGGCGTGAAATATACTGTTGGAAATATATTTCCGAGATGCTTCTAATGAACATATTTAGGATATGATTTTCACTGATACTCATGTGCAAAACATCTCTGAAAACCAGACATAGTAAGAGCCCATTTTGGTCCCTGGTGACAGGCTGCGAAGACTAGAACTAACAACTAGCATAAACAACTTATTCATATTATTGTGGTACTTGTTAGGTAGTCATATTTTTGTTCCTAGACTAAAATATTCATTCATGTTAGCCATTTTTAGCTATATTTCTTATTAGCTAGTCATATATTTTAACCTGTGACTAAATTAGTGAGTTATGTTAGTCGTTTTTAGTTCGGTCACTTAAGATTTCTCATTTTTGGTAGTATTTCACTTGGAAAAGTTGTGGTGACTAACTTTTTTAGTTACCTAGTCACTAATTTATTATTTTATACTAGTGTGCCTTAATGTTACAGGACTTTCTATTCCTTGAATTTGTTGCCTAACACCTCCTTTAGTAATGTAACTGATAATATTATGTTTACAATTTATGATAGAACAATGTTCCTCTAGATAATCCATGCTTATTAAGATGTCATAGGATCCTAACATTAGAACATACATATTTATCTTAGTTGGTTGTCCCCCCAACTCTATCGAGCACTTCATAACTCTCATCGGCATCCTTCTCTTTGCTCCAGTGGTGAATTGGACCAGCCACGAGTGTTTAAATTTATTGACCTACAATCAACATAATTCTACTAATTTGGGGCTGATATAACTTAAACTTTCCCTAGGGTCTATTAAAACTGACACAACACGATTGCATATTTTACCTTCTAATTAAATCATGTAGATTGATGCTTGACTTGCTGATCCTCCAAAGTGGCACTTATTCTGGTCATACATCTCGCCACATATTCCACCATAGATACTTCTTTAACATTTCCTATATGCTTTGTCTTCTCACAGTAAGGACAATATCTGAGGTAATGTGATTCTTACAACCCCAACATTGTATCAATGATTTCTGTACTTTACCAACATCAAATTTACCTGATGCTTCTGTTTGTTTGGATCCATTTTGAGGTTGATATTTTTGCTAAACATTTCCAATAAATTTACTTGGTTTCCCTTTGCTAAGAATTTTAGACCCAATAGTCTTTATATTTTTACTGTTTGGAGGGTTCTTCTTCCCCTTCTTACCTATCCAAGATTTATTATTTTCTCCATTTTGTTTTGACTGTTGATAGCGAATCCACGCTTTACAGATAGCTTCATCCATGGTCTTAGGATTATCAAACTCTAAACACTCTTTCATAGACACTAGTAGGTTGCTTATAAAACATTGTACCTTAACCTTTTCTTCTAGTATATAAGGAACATGTTAGTGTCGGTATCTTCATCCCTCCGTCAGAGATCAAATCCTCTTGTTGCATTGCATATTAGGTGTCTTGCTCAATTAGCTGCATTCCATTAGGAGCATGGATCATCTGATGGTGGTGGCTTGTTGTACATTTCCCCTCATGTACTTTACCTGCTAGCCCATTTCCATTCATCAAGATCATCTGCAGGCACTTTTTGTCTTTAAATTTGCAAGAGTCATTTCTAGGGTTTTAGTTTCATTAGGTCTAGGGTTTCATCAAAAAGGTCTTCAAAATGTCCAATAACAGCCAGCAAGTGCATGAGGAGGTTGAATAAAGTTCCAGTACCAATAAATTTCATAATCAATTGCGCAGAAATGTATTTTTCCTCAAAACCCTGTTTTGAGGAAAAATAGAGTATTTTAGGTTTTTGTTGTACAAATTCATGTAATTTCATCTTCTTCATATGTAAATCATATCATCTATAACCTTGGTCACTTTTCCTAGCCTTAGTAGCTCCAACCCCCTACAAAAAAAGCAAAACATAAGTCATTCAGTCCATCACAAGCTCAAAAAAGTGAAAAAGCTCAAAAACAGAGTTTAAAAATAAAGTCAAATTCCAAACATTATAAACGTGGGTGTTGTGAAATAAAAATTAAAGGCTCCTTGTATATAAGTCATTGTTTCAATTTGAAAATTGCATTTGCACTCAAAGACAAAGTGGAAATAAGGCAAAGCCATGTTGGTGAGCAAGTGAGATAAGGTTGGTGAAAAATTGCCCCAAGATAGAGGCGTGGCGCATTGGGCAGGTGGCGCGGTGCACATAACTGGTGTGGCGCATTGGGCTGCAATTGCCAGTGCAAATTTACACGCGCACGGTGAACATAACTGGCGCGGTGCGTTGGGTTTGATGGGTGGCACATATAGCCAGCAAGCTAGAAACTTTCAGCAATTCATTCCAAATCGCCCAAAACATGTGGATCATCATTTGTGCAAGTAAGTTCAGCCTTCATCACTGCTAGTGAAGCGATTTTTATGCAATTTATGGTGATTTCCTTATGGTGATGGTTTAATAAAGAAATCAAACCCTATCTCTTGAAAAAACTACTACCTAGGGTTTGTATCAATTATTTGGCCACCAAGTCCACCGTTCCACTCCCTTACTCCATTTTTCCTCATTTCCCTATTCCCTAAACTCACATATCCCTAAATTCACTAATCCCATATCCCAGGTTCCCATTTCCCAAAATCCCAAATACAATTTCCCAAACCCTAGTCCTATACCAAAAACTCCTAAATCATTCCCTAATTCCCTATTTCCCTAACTAAACCCTATCCCAACAGTCCCTAAAATCCTTCATTTTTCCCTCCCTCTACAGTCCCTTATATCACTCTTCCCTTGGTGGCAAAAGTCAAAACAGATCATCAAGACAATTCAATCACTAGCAGAGATGGTATCTGATCCCTCATATGATTATGAAGAGGAGACACACAATGACTCAGCTACAAAGGTACATGCACCCAGGAGGCCTCATAGAGGTGGCAAACATATTAGAGAAGAACCAACCTCTCATGCTATATTACAGGCCTGCCGTCTTGCCATCTCTTGCTTTCAACACCAGTCCTGCTATGAATTTTGTGAGAAGGTTGCTAGCATTCAGTTTCATCATAAGTTGGCTCATTTCTTTGTGTTGCATTTACATGATGGTCAAGCCACTCTAGCTGGTGTCACTTTCACATTGACACCAGAATCTATTTCACTAGAAACTGGTATTCCTAACATTGGAGAGTAATGGAACAAGAGGCAACAAATTGACCGGCAGCATTATGAACCATACATCAAGCCTGATTTTTTGAGACAGCTCAAGAGAGTTTTTCCTTTTCGGTACCTCAAAGATTCATATGCCCCTTTCATGAAATTGATTATGAAGTATTTTAGCTGTGAGGGCTGGTTCTCCCGTTTATATGCCTATCATATTAGGCTGCTGATGCATTTTACCAGGGTAAGAATGATGAACATCCCTTACTTCATGTGCCGAAATATTGAAAATATGACCACTCTAGTGCAGCACAAAACTCCTCAGCAGCGGTTCAATAGTATATATCATTTTGCTCTCATAAAAATTGTTGTCATCCATCAGCTTGGGTTGCAAGGCATCACTTGGGAGGACTTCATTTCTCATGAGTTTTTCAGAGCTCCTCAGGGACCTTCAGAGGCTTTGCATGAAACAGGTGGACCTTCTTATCAGCATGAGGGCCATGAGACACAGACCATTAGTATGTCGGTCTTCATCACTTATCAGAAGGGCACTAGACGGTTGTTCGCAGCAGCCAAGCGAGTATTATCTCCATCCGGGATGGAAGGGGTCTCACTTCCATCGTCAGCACCACAGGTTCAGGACAAAGGCAAGAGGCCTTTACAGGATGAGGGGCCTTCAGGAGAGCGGAACTTTATTCTCATTGAGGACGATGATACAGATATGGGCCTGCAAAGCACAAATCTCAAAGAATTAATCCAAGAGTAGCAGGCGGAAATCAAAGCCTTGTCCCTCAACTTGGAGAAGACTAAGTAGATTATAAAATACTTGGAGCAAAGGAATAAGTAGCTTGAATATCAGCAAGTGATTATGGAGTTGCGAAACATTCGAGAGAATCGCCAAGCTGCCCAAAGGAGGAGGGTGGAGTTCACTTCACTTGAGCAAGAGATCAATGCCGATCGGGAGTCTTGGCTTGAAAGAGTCAATATCCACTTAGAGAGATTGTTGGAGAAAGCCAACAAGGAGAAAGACTTGTTGAGACACATGGCTTTTCATTACATGGCGAGGAACAAAGTTTGCAAGGCGAGAATCAAGAGCTTAAAGGAAAAATTGAAGAAGGCATCAAAGAGGTGAAAGGAGCATGATCGACTTTAGATATTGGCTGAGGCTTCCTTGGCCCAAAAAAATGCTTGATGGAGAAGAATCAGTGAAAATTTCAAAAAATTTGGGGCACTTTTTGCATTTTGAAATTTTTGGCACAAAAAACAGGATTTTCTGTCCTATGCGCCGCGCCACGTGGCGCTCACTTTTACTAGGAGCCTCCAAAGCACAAAAACTCAGCATTTTTGGATTTGGCATGGAAAAATATGCATTCCTACCCATGGCCAAAAAATTTGGACAGGTTTTGAGCGCTCAAAAATATCAAAAACACTCAAAAAATGATCTTACTGCCCCTATTTTGACACACAAGAAGAAGTCTTGGGAGATTTGATTTTTTATAGGGCAAATGAAGGCCAAATTGAAAAATTCCACTTGGGTTGGAACGTAGACAGGTAGACCTTTCCAACAAGCACACTTGGAGATAATTGGGACACCAGGAAGGCCTCCAAAAGTGGGCCCAAACAGGCACTACACATAGAGAATCAGGCACGACGCATAGAGGAAATTTTTCCAATTTGACCAAGTATTGCTCTATTTTTTGCCCAGCTTTCACCAGTTTCACTTTTTCACTTTCTTAATGTCAAATTTGTGATGTAATTTCATGTACATTCATGGATCATGATGTACATATGTCAATTTTTCACTCTTGTAGGTAGATTCATTAGTAAAAAGTTGTTTGAAACTGAATGAATCAGTTCCCTTGTTTCTAGAGGCACGTTGTTCCACTGCCTGATTTCTAGTTCTTAGTTTAGAATTAGTTGGAACAACTCCTAAACATGTGAGCTCGACCCCTAGAGGCTAGGATGAGCTATGGTTTGTCTATATTATGTATTTTTCCAGTGATTAGCATGGTTGGACTCTTGAGAAAGAAAGGAGCTTCATTGTACACTCATATCAGCATTTTGGCTAAGGAATTGAGACAAGGGTTTGCAGCACTCTTTGGGATTCCTTTGGAATTTTGTTTTGGTACAGTGCTTTCTTATGTATTTGTGAATTTTCTTATGTATTATGTATGTCATTTTCCCTCTTATTTCTTCTTAGCTAAATCAAACACGAGTGTAAGTAGAATACATTGAAATTGCAGTGCTCTACTTGAAGTTTGCTTTAGTTTCTTGATGTTTTCAACTGTTTGGAGAGGATCCATGGCTTCTCTTGCCCTCTTCAACTCCTCCTCTATCTAATCCATTCATCTCACTTGATTTAAATTGCCAAATACAATTGCCTACCTTGCCCCATTGAGACCTCTGCAAGACTGAGCCTCATTCCCTGCACCCAAAACTTGGTTTGCCTTTAGAGCCAGCAAACACATCATTTTATCCAATCAAACTCCTTTGCACTTATACCTAGCCTAATATCAGTAGCTATATCAATCATATTAAGCCCTTAGTGATCATAATTTGTTGAGATTGACCCGCACAGAGCCCTCTCCTAACCTGGTAGGGCTAGCTACCAAGTTGAGCGTGGTTTGATGTTGGCCCTGGATCCTACCTTTTTCAGCCTGAGGTAAATCTAGGCCCTAACAGAACATACCTCGGCAAGGAGGTGGATTTCACTCTATACTTGTCAACTGACCCAATTTAAGGTCATGGAACTCCTTGGATTTTTCATTATAATACTACTCAGTAAGGTTTTTATTTTTAAAATGTTGCTGGAAATTTTCCCACATTATCTCTTGTTTATCAATCCTATGAACCACTTTAATTTCTTCCAACCATAAAATCACTTTTCCCTGAAGTTGGTAGATTGCTAGACAAGTGTTCAAATTACTGTCATACTCATAAATCTGGAAATACTTGTTAATATTCACTATCCATGGCTCAACTCCTTCTTATGATTCCTCATCAAATGATGGGGGTTTTATCTTCTTGAACTCCCGTTGAAGCTCTACTTTTTATCTTTTTATTGGTATAAATTATTTTCCTTGAGAGACATTCTCAAATTCTTCTTCTTTTGTTCCCTTATCACCTTCAGGCTTAGGTGTAGGAATTTTCTCAAGGACACAATCCTCCATCCACCTGTGCGATTATGCTCTATTTCCATTATCATGGGTAGGGCCTAAGGCCCTTTGCTTTTTCCTATTAGTTAGAATCTTTATTATTATTTCTTGATCTCTCATCAATTTTTCATTATCAGCCTTATGTTGGCTACTTATACCTCAATTTATACATCATTTCAAGCAACATAGCAAATATGGACTGAGGTCCTTCACCTAGCTACAACCACATTTCAAGGTTTGGTTTTGGTAAGGGTGCAAAACTTGGTCTTGTAGGCGGTGTCATCATGGTTTCCATTTCTTCTTTTTCCTCTCTATGAAACACAAACATGGTTTGTTATTGTTTATATTTTCCTTAAATAGGCCATATGTTGTAATTCAAGGCTCTGATACCACTTGTAACAACTCTCTTGACGAAGACCAACATTACCACGACAAAATTTGAAAGCTAAGTGATAAGGAAACAATTTCTCAAAAATTGTTTTAAGATAAAAGCTAAACCACTAATTAGATTACACGTCTTCTTTCTTGAATTACATACATATATTCCAAATATGTGTGTCCTAATGGAAATTCCTTTTATTTTACGTTATAGTCTCTTGCTTGGCCTACATTTAGTTGGTTATTAACTTTTATTTTCTCTCTCCTATCATTATTGTGTTGCATGTAAATGGTCCTTGTCTAAGTAAGGTTCTTACGGTATTACCCCTTTGATAAAACAAGATGTACTTAAGGAGAATAAGCATAGATGATTCTCCATACCTCTCTTTGCTTATGATTCATATATGTATTATTTTAAAAATGTTGGGAACCAAGTGTTTAACTTGGCTTCATTGGGATCGAGCATGATATGCGTTGATACCCTTTGAAATATATTTGTATACATAAGTTGCAATGGTATTGATGCCCTTCAGTCTAAATATTTTCAATTAATTCTTTACTGTTGATATGTATGAAGGTGAAGTATCTGGCATATGTTCTATTATTTTTTAAATTACCTTAATGTCATGAAACCGTAGTCACGCTATGGTTCACCCTTGTGCAAATATAATTATTGACAACAATTGTCTCACCACTAGTCCATGGGATGATAATCTACAGTCAAGATTTGAAGCGTGATGTGGGCAATGGTTATGGAACATGTGGTGGTTATGGTAACCACCTACCCCTGTCCCGATAGCGTACCCTCATTCTCACCAATGATTCAAGAGGAATTGGCTCTACCACCTAGTTATCTTGGATACCTTAGGGCTTATTCCTTTCCCCAAATACTCTGTGGCATGTTTAACATCTAGTCTCATGAATCTCTGTCTTTTGCTGATAGTTTGACTTCTCACCTTTGTCCAATTCACAAACCAGATTGTACATGTAAACAATTGCATTCTTTTTGGCATTTACATAGTTTAATTAACTTTAATTATGAGTGATAACTTTTTACTCATACTGTGACACAACCTAGCCTCATTTCTACATCTTCCTGTCAAGGTGATGAGTGTTTATGCCAAGAAAGGTCTCGGCTTCACTTTGGAATGTGGGGTTTCATGTTCGAGTTAACTCTTATTCTAAATAATACTCACCCTTCAATTCACATGTATGGACCCTTAATACTTGGGGTTTTATAATAGTTAACTTATCATTCAAGGAAGGCTATGACATCCTTCTAATCTTCTTTAACGACATTGTTCTCAATTTTTTATTTTTTTATTTTGGCAGATATTCATCTCTCGGCCGTGAAGAGCAGTCGCTACCATACCATTTATAGGTAAGGGTTTACCCTATGTCAGGCTTATATTTTAGTCATCTTATATTTAAAACTATTACTTAGTTTTTTCCTTGTTTTTTCAATTGTGAACAGGTATCATGAGGTTGTCTCAACTTTTGGTGAATTTCTAGTTCAAGCCCATCCAAATATTGCTTCAGTTCCTTTAACATATGACCTCACTTATTTTTCCAAGTTGGCCCACGTACTCATAAAGTATAATTGGTTGTGTATTAGGGACTAACCCTAGCTTTAGGGTTTGGCCTTTCGAATTTTGGTCATGACTATGAAGATGAAATCAATTTCTTGTTATTTTTATCAGGATGTGTCACACATATATATTTTAATATGGTCATGACCCAATTCAGTTGTCTGGATGGAAACTGTTTGAGCTCCAAATTTTTACTTTCTTTAAGAATATAAAATATGGATTTTGTTCTTTTTGGTTTATTTCATTACCCTTTTATAAAGAAACAAAAAGGATCTTCACTAACTAGATCTTTGTCTGTTCTTAAACTTCAAAAAGAAAACTTGAAATATAAACTTCTTTTTTGTTTTTCACATGGTCATACAAAAGAAACAATTTAACTCAACATATGCACGTATCTGAGTGATATAGGCTGATTTTGCCACAATGGAGTAAAGACATTCCTCCCAACCAATGAGACTAGTTTTTCCCTCAATCAAACTCCCCCCCCCCCGCGTGATCCAATTTCACATCCCAGATAGCTATCCTGACAGTGGCCAACATGGTCCAACATAGGATTTCCTTTACAACAACGTCCTATAGAGGAGAACTTAGCTTTAGAGCTAGTTCTTATGGGGCCTCCTCCAACAAGGTTGCTTCAAGATTTTCCCCTCTCACCTTCTATCAACCTTCTTTTTCCTTTCTGAGATAAATTATCTCCTAGGAGAGGAAATCCTTGTAGGAAACTACCTTTGCCCATAGCCTTTCTTGGGCCTTTGATAACTGCCTGTAATTATCAGGGATGTGAAATCCTCTTTAGTATATTTTTCAATTTAATTTCACGTGGCTAAATTTTTATTTTTTTTTACATTAAAACAAAAGATTGTTTATGCACACGAAGTGTTCCTATTGAACTTTCAACATGGGTCCCACAATTTGTAAAATTAAGTCTAACAACATAGTAAAAGAAATATTTTAAAATTACTCGAAGTCTCTCTCTCTCTCTCTCTCTCTCTCTCTCTCTCTCATATATATATATATATATATATATATCAAACATCTTCCTCATACAAAAGATTGTTTATGCACATCAACTGTTCCTCTTGAACCTTCAACATGGGTCCCACAATTTGTAAAAATAAGTCTAATAGCATAGTAAAAGAAATATTTACAAATTAATGAAAGTGTTACTCTCTTTCTATATATATGTAATATATCTCCCTCATTCTAGGCTATATAAAATAACACACAGTAAAATATTCTCTTAAAAAAAAAAATATATTTATTGCAATTAAAAAACAAAAATATATACATATTAAAACGTAAATATTTACATTTAAAAAAAAACCATTATCCATAATTAAATTAGATATATCCAATAAAAACTATTATTAAAAATTTAAAATAAATTTGATAAAAAATAACATTAAAGATAAAATTGTGGGGAAGAAAAACGAAAAGCCAATTGTTAAAAATGGTTATATGTATATTCACTTTTCTCTTATCATCCATAGTCCCATTGAGTATATATTTAACACACCTCGAATAAACAAATAGATCACCTTATTAATCAATAATTTAAATTTATTTTATCATTAATAAAATTTCAAGCCTCTCATTTTAATATGGTATCGAAGCTTCAGGGCTGAGGAAACCTGTACCTGAGTGGAGAGAGGTCGGCACGACTGAGGTGAAATCAGCGCAGATTTTGGCGAGAAAATTGTGTCGATTTCACTATTAGACTTGCTTGATTTTTTATTTTTAGATCGGCGTGAGTGCTTGGAGGAAAATCGTGCGATCTTGTGTGAGGAGAAGAGACTGTGTTTTTTCTGTCTTTGCATGCATTTTCTATGTGTGTTTTTGTGTGGTAGGTTGTCGTCTGAGGAGGCCACGTTGGATCCATGGAGGTGTGTGTTAGCTTATTGGGGCCTGATCCAGGTTCAGAGGTGATTTAGCCAAAAAAATCCCGGTACTACTGGCCCTTTCGGCAACAGTCCGCAGAGCATGGACTGAGGTCTCACCCAAAGTAGTATGGGAGGGTGCTAGAACCAGGTTTCCGCACCCTGGAGATGTTTGATGAGTTCAAGTGTTCTACGGTTAGACCCTGCGTGTACGTTTCTACGCGCATTGTCCTGTACCTCGCAGCCAAAACTGTTGCCTTCACGCAACCCTACTCGGGGGCCAAGCGTTGTTGTTACCCAAGTCCTTACTAGTATTCTACTGTTAGTTGATTAAATTAGCTTATTTGTATCCGTTAAGTCACATTTAGCAATATAAATCACTCATACATGTGTGCGCAGTAAACAAACAATATATTTGCAATTTACATCAACCATGCATTAATCCAAGAAAAGATACACGAATTAGTAACAAAACCTTTCTTTATTAATCTCTTCTTTGGTTACAGACTCGACTCCACCCTACGCACTCAGCTGTAGGGGTCCGCGCACTCAGCTGCGGACTACTAAGCCTCTGCGTACTCAGTTGCAGAGCCTTCTCCTACTTTATGACCCAAGACACACTTAGCCCCTTAGACTCTATCTTCTTACTTCTCTCTTCCTTCGTGATCTTTTACACTTAGAACCTCGCTTTATTTATACAATCCCATGGTCCACGGACCATGGGTAGGCCGAAATTACATCTAAAACTAGGGTGGACAACCCTATGACTCTAACATACTTCCGCACCCGCAATTCGTGGGGCTTTACAACATCATTCGGTAAAAACATGGGCTTTGAAGCCCAAAACATGCCTCGGGGGGATTCCATGCCCAACAGGCCCCCAACACAAACATCGTGACTTGCCCTCGAGTCACTCTATCGGTGTGGCGATCTTGGCATGGAGTTCCTCCATCTATCCTCGAACTGTGTTGATGTCGGCAACGTACTGAGCTGCTGCTTGTTGAATCTGTTGCATCCTTTGTTTTGAGACCTTCGTGTCTAGGGTGCTTCTCTACATTAACGTGTGCATCCCCTGTATGTGCATGAGATTTCCTTCGATATTTGTCCTGATAGTGAAAGCCTCGTCGATCCACGGCTAAACATGCACTTTGAGAACTGCCTCCATATGTCGTGCCGCATCCACCTGCTCCTTTAGTGCCTTAGCTTGCTACATCTGAGCAAGTCGTTGGGTAAGGACTACTATCTATGCAGTTCCTCGGACATTGTCATATTGTTGTTGGAGTTCTCGCGCCTCTGTCTCTAGGCACTAAATATTTGGATCCTCTACAGAGTTGTGAGGACCTCATGTTCTTTCTCCAACAAAGTGGTACAGTCCTGCACTACACCTCCGATTTCTTCCAGTCCCACTACAATAGCCCTAGCGCACTGTTCTCTAACTTACGAGGGAGTGGAAGGCTGCGCCTTTAACCACAGCTCGACTATATGAAGATTCAGCTCGAGCTTAACCTTGGTCATTTCTTCCCTAGCCTCGTGGACTCCGATTTCCAACCTGTGGATCCGCACCTCTACTGGTAGATCTGCTGGGATGGCCAGCTCCAGGACATGTCGGCAAGCATCATCTACTACCTGCACCAATTGTTGATTTTTCGACACCAATATGTCGCATTGCAAGCTAAGTTGTTCCATGTTTATCTTTTTCTCACTGAGAACTTGGATCGCGTGGCTCTCCCTAGTGTGCAACTCTGTCGTTATCCCATCTTGTAGTAGATATAGTGTCTCACGTGGAAGGGTAGCCAAATTAAGGCCAAGGCCTTTCCTCATGTTAAACAAAAATCTATCGGTCTCATTCGCTGCAACTAGGGCCCCTTCTGGCAACACTATTGTGTTTTCCATTAGTGTGTGCAACATCTACTCTGCTGCCGAGGATCCTGCTGCGAGGTGGGTTGAAAGGCTACCCACCTGAGGGGGGCACACCTGTAACTCCTGCAACTGTACTCTGAGGGCCCCCAACATAATCTGGTGCTCCTACATAAAATCCTGAAGAGCCTCATTTGTGACATCACGAACCATTTCACCGATGTCATGCAGATCACCTTCAGTTAAGGTGATTGGGTCAATGGCCAATTTTGAGGCCTTGACCTTCTTCCTTGGTCTTGCTCATTCTACCGTGTGCGGGTGCTTCAGCTGTGTGGACGCTATCCCTAGGTCCTCGCTCCCTTCTATTGTTTCTTCTTCCTCTACCTCCTGCCCCTGTGAAGACGTTTCTTGGCCCTCATCCGCCTTCGCGATTTCTGCCTCTACCGCCTGTTGCTGCTTCTGTGGCCTTCTTCTACTCAACAGATTTCTATGTCGCTTTGCGTGTTGCCCTTGCCTCAACTATTGTTGTTTCCTTCCGCATTTTCTCGGCCAATTGTGTGATGTGCAGATTGGCATCGTCCTTCTTCTTCTGCGCTACCACCTTCTCAAGTTCTACAAGATCTGGGGTGCGCCATTCCAGAGTTCATGCCTCCAAGACAATGAAAACGGAATCATCAGTGACTATAAAAGGGAGCTTCATTCACTACTTCTTTGTACCCTTGTGTGCCCTGATGTATACATTATGCATGTCGGCTTTGAATTCTGTAAAACTCTTCAGACTGTTGTACACCATGGGTGACAAGCGTGGCCTCCAATTGATCCACATCCAGATGTTCATCTCCATGAGCACCCAGAAGATCTTGTTATCACGTATTATTTTCACATCCTTCGTGGCCCAGAGTGAAGCGTACTTCACAACCTTGGGGGGAATTGACTATCCTCTGATAGTTCTCCTGCTATGAGCACTATGGATAGCAACAACCACGCATAGTGGAAGGTTTTACCTTGCTCCTGGGCTTCGCAACCATTCTTCAAAAATTCCATGCAGAGGAATTTAGCCCAGTTAAACTGGACCCCCTCTGTGCACTATTCGGTCAGTGCAATCATCAGTGTAGGTACCTCGTTTGTGCGGCACTTTCACATGACTTTGCCGACCAGGATTTGGGTAGCTATGCGTACCACTTTGTCCTTTATGCTGGAAATATCGTAGCCCCTCTTCTTCTTCTCAGGCTTGTATTTTGTCTTCATGGCCTCCGCAAGGGCCAAATCATTACCTTCCCTTCTAATATGGTCGCAGGGTCCTTTCCTTTGTATGGTAGCCGGGAAATGTGATGGATTAGGTCTGTTGTGATGGGGATAGGCTCCTCTAGCCATAGATACCCATCATGCACTAGGCATAACAGTTTCCTGATGATGAAAATGGCTATTGGGGCGCGGTGGAAATGTGGCACCCATAGCAGGCTCAGTAGCCCAGCCTTTTCCACTCCGCACAACCACTTCTACGGCTCTAACGTTGTCACCACCCTCGCGCTATTCTGCTTCATGAGATTCTGGGTCTCTAGGTGAGGGAACTTCTTACAGTTAATGAGGTCCCAATCTTCAAACTTCATGGTTGGCACACGGCCCAGGTGCATGCCTTCAAACACAATGTTGTCTGGGAGGAGTGGGCTCTGGAGTGAACTCTTGGTTTCATCCAATTCTTTAGGCACTTTTGCCTTCCCTTTCCGCGGAGGGACATATGCGGGAAGTTTTATTGCAGAGCGTGTAGGTTGAATATCCTCCTCCATGCCTTCATTTTCTTCCTCTGTGATGATCAAGGCCTACAAATATTCTTCTTCCTCATCTGTTTCTATCGTGATAGATTTCCCCTTCCCTGCCATCGATAGTTTGCTGCACAGCGGGTTCCTCGAGGACACGCATACTAGAGCCATTACCTGTTTATCCTTCTTGGGTCTTGGCGTACGCAGTGATTTGGGGATCTCTGCCACAACCATGGCACCTTTTGGAACATCCTCCACCATTGGGGTCTGCGCGACCTCACCGGTAGTTACCTCTTCAATTCCCAAACCATCCTTAGTTGTTGTCATCGTATCCACGTTGTATTTTATCACTCGCGAACTCAAGGGCTCAATTATCGCTTGGCTCTCAATGCTCACTGCTCTGCTCAATTCTCAAATTACCAAGTGTTGTTTGTTGGGTAGCCCTTTGTGTTTTATAGCGCCTTTTGAATTTGAATTCGATCGTTCCCCCCAATTTTGGTCCATTAATGCTTTCTTGGTGGCAGATTTTCCCAAATATTGCCCATAAATCATGTCTTAAATTCCCGCCACCCGCTCCATTTGGCCTCAAGTTGAGCATCCCATCATGAATGGTGACTTCAATGGTCACTTTCCAGCCAACCCATGCGGCAACACAACCCTCCATGCACAATCACAGACCCTGTGACGCTCTGCTTCTGCGCGCACCACTAATATCGCACAGCTCTTGGGAAAAATAGTTTATAGTCCCGCGCTTTCTTTCAGCTACCTGGAGCACTAAGACTGTCCTTCCCGCGGCTAGTCAAGTGGTCGCACCACCTGTGTGGGGATCCATCCCATCGTCAACCATGGTTCACGGAGAATCCCCACCTTCCATTGTTGTGGTCGACATCGCGCACTTTACTACTTGCAACGTGCTACCGTGGTCACTACGTTCGGCGATATGCGGTCCAAGCCAAGGCAATAGACTAACCAATTCACAACAATAGTTCTCAAACTTGTCAGTATGATCATATGTACCTTGCCTTACCATCCTAGTTTTTTCAATGAGAAACGCTTCTTGTATCTCGTCTTCTAGCCTCTTAACCTCCGCGTCCATCATAGCGCTTTTCTTCCTTAATTGTACCCTTTCTTTTTCAATTTCGCGGAGTCTAAAGTTTCCCTATCGGATTTCTTCCTCAAGTCCAATGTGTTATGTTTCTTGCGGCTGTGTGATTCCTTTATTCCGGGCTTCGCGAACCATTGTATCTACGGGTGCTACTATGCGCGGACTAGGCTTCACATGCTCTATCGAGATTACAGCCCCTACTTCATACTTCAGCTTCAGAAGTGTTTACGCGGTCAGCGTTTTGCACATGATCCTATAAGCCCATAGAACCACGGGTACCGCAGGTCCCAGTCAGTGCATCTCACATGGTGGACCGTGTTTAGCACTTCGAACACCTTGTCAAAGGCTACCCCGCGAATAATATTTGGCACATTTGGTCTTATCATACTTCATCATTCGCACCCTCATCTTGCCCGCTCCTGCTTATTGGTCCCGATTCCTATCACGAGGATGGTGTGCGTTCGTGCAGGTTGCGTACCATATGCCTATACCCATCTAGAGAGGTGGGCATGCAGACTGTTTCATCCATCATAGCTGGCTTTCATCCACATCTAAGGCTTTCCAAACCGTGTGAGCATCATGTTTCTGCAGTCGCGCCAGTTCTCAAAACTTCTTTGATGCGTACCCCACCATCTTGCGAGCGTTGCGCATAGTGCCCATCTCAAAGCGTTGAAACGTTGTTATTCTGGAACTTCTCTTTCAAATTTGTTCAAGAAATCATCCACCGTTGTCAACCCATCATACATAGGTAGATCCCTTGCCTCTTTTGCTACACATTGTACTAAATTTATCATCATGTTGCAATTGAGTGTGGTTACCTCATGTAACCGATTCTGCCATCATTCCATTTCTTTGTCTGAATTTGATGTGCAGGAGCTTTCGCGCTCCCACGAAATCCTGCCACCTGCTGTAGGATTCACCCAATCCTATTCCTGAGTGGTCTAAATGTACCACTATGTGCAATGACTTTTTCTCAAAAATCATCTTGTGCTTCTTTAGATTTATTACTCCATTCATGTCAATGGCCCAATCTATCCCCAGTAACGTGGGATAGGGATTGTTGTCATCCACAATCTCTATCACTTCGAAATCTACAAGCGCGCTCACACCTTCGATATCTACAGTTATTCCCTGCAATCTTCCCATCGGTAGGATCTTTTGCTAGTTCACCATTCCCAATTGAATAGGAGACCATTACAATACGGGCCTGCCCATGCGCTCCATGTTTTCTTTGGTAGAACATTCACGTCCGATCCTAAATCCATAATCACTTGATCCATTTCATATTCCTCAATTTGCGCAGTCAATCTCATCTCCCTCCCTGTTCATGTTGTGTACTTCCCGAGCTTCCAAACTACGTGCAGTTCCCCTAATCCATCACATCTAGTGATGAGTTCTTGCAGTCCCTTCATAGCCTTGCTATCGTGCAGCAACTTCATGCATGTCTCTAGAAAGGTAATAAGCATTGATGGGTCCATCTCTAGTTCTAGTTTGTCATTACTACCTGAAGTGGAGGCCTCCATGAAGCTCTTCTTAGCTTCCATGAATATCTCCTTCGCGTGCTCCAAATCGAACTCTGGTTCCTTTGTTGGAGCCTTGCAAACCTAAGCACCCTCTTCTGGCTACTTACCTTTGTCATCTCCTGGCGTAATACTGCTTCGGAGCACGATGTTTACATTTGGGTCCTCCTCACAAGGCTCAGACCTCATCATTTGCAGGTTCTGAGTCGAGGGAGGCTGGAGCATTCCTTTATCGTGCAACCTTGCTATCAGTGTGGGGAAGTCCTCCATATAATGATCAAACTAGGTACAATATAAACATGATGCTCTCGTCGGATTTGTACAATTGCGGGCATAATGCCCTGACCCTTCGCAATTGTAACAGATCAACTGTCCACGACCCCTTCCTGGTCCCATTCCACCTCGACCTCGTTCGTGCCCCTAAAATCAAGTACGCGCCATCCCTGCATTTTGGTCGAGGGCTCATGTTTTGGTCTGAACTCTATAGGTAGGAGTCTGACCCATCATCAATTCATAACTTGTACAGGTATGCTTATCATGGCCTACTGACATGCAGAAATTACAGAATAACTGTTGGGACATCTGCGTATACTTTTGTAATAGATGACAGTTATTTGTAGCATGCTTCCCTCCTATCTAACAAATCGCACACCATAACGCAAGTGCTGCACTTGGACCTGCTTGTGTCTCTGGTCTTAATGGCATTGCCCTCCCCTCCCGCTAGGTAGTTCGCGAAGACTGGACAATGGTCCTTGTCATGTCCCTAGACTTTGCACTTTATGCACCATACCTCCTTGCGCGCTTCTCGGAGAGTTGTCTTGTCTTGTTTCAGGCTCTACACCTCAAGCCACAAATTCCTCAATTGTGCATGGATTTGTTGGACTCCCAAATTATGATCTTGTATCGGGGTCTCATGCAGTCTCATTACGATCTCCAAAGCCTCAGCCTAAATTGATAGCTTCTGCTGTGACAACGCAATCCTTAGACGTGGCATTAGAGACACTACAAACCATGCACGATGTTTCCCATTTGTCAAGGTCATGTTGGCTTCACGAATCATACATTTCAGTCTCTGATCCAGCTCCCATGGGGTCTCACCTAGAAGCATCGCGATTTCCTTAAACCTGATAATCCACTGTGTCTCTGATTTTGGTCTACTAAATTCCCTATGTAGTGCAGCTTGATATCCGCGATCCCTGCATTTGGGATGTCATTGGAGTGCTTAATGTACTACGTTAGTGCACGATCTTGCAAGGCACTAACCAGTGTTTCCTTCTTGATATTATCATCCATGAATCCTTGCACTTCCCATACATCCTTTTACTACGAATGAGAATTGGTTCGGATCTTCGTTCCCTACTCCTTTTAATACTGGCAACTTTATTGCGCTCGCCATATTGAATTGTGGTGGTGGCAGAGGTGGTGTGGGCGAAGATGGGGCTGAAGATGGTGAAACTAGTGGAGGTGTAGGTGGGGGTGATATGCATGGAATTTGCTGCCTTATCAGACTGATCGTGCTTCTCGTTGAAACTTTCACGAGCTCTTCCTCGCTTTTTCACAAAGGTGAAATCAAGGGACTAGTCTCTAATTCTTCACTATTTCTGTTTTTGTAGATCCTCCCACTTCACGTAGCCCCAAACATCAATCTATTCGCATAACCCGCTTTTCACACATTAGCATTTTAATCCAAATGTTTAAAGATTTAATGTACTTACCTCACGGTCCTTTGAGGAAGTGTTGTTCCACCTCGTTGTAGCTGACTGACGTGTCTACCATGAATTCGATGATAAACCCTCCTATAATTTGGTCGAGCCAATGGTCCACAGCACGTGCGATCTTATCTCCTGATGCTTCTAGTCTACGCACCAACTTTGGGGTCCACACAAAAGGTTTGTCGAGCCTACACCTTCCTTAACTCTCTGTTGGCTTCACGATCCATTCGTACAACTCAGAGGGGAAGGATGCAAAGAAAATTTCTTGGATTTCCGTATATAGGTAGCACTAAACCATTGTTCCTTCAATACTCACGGAATCCTATTTTCCTGTGCCGTGAACTCGTGAATCTTTCTGTCTAGCCACTCTTCAATTTCTTTCTTTGTCGGATTCTAGTGACACGACATCAGACATCCCTTATGTAGATCTCGGTCCTAGCAATGGAACCATTTGTTGGCTTGTTGGGGCCTGACCCAGGTTCAAAGTTGATTTAGCCAAACGAATCCCGATACTACTGGCCCTTTCAGCAATAGTCCGTGGAGCACAGACTGAGGTCTCACACGAAGTAGTATGGGAGGGTGCTAGAACTAGGTTTTTGCATGCTGGAGATGTCTGATGAGTTCAAGTGGTCTGCGGTTAAACTTCTGCCTTCTGTAGCCCTACTCGGGGAACAAGCGCTATTGTTACCCAAGTCCTTACTAGTATTCTGCTGCTAGTTGATCAACTTATCTTATTTGTATGCGTTAAGTCACATTTAGCAATATAAATCACTCTTACATGTGCGTGCAGTAAACAAACAATATATTTGAAATTTACATCAACCATGCATTAATCCAAGAACAGATACAAAAATTAGTAACAAAACCTTTCTTTATTAATCTCTTCTTCGGTTATATACTCGACTCTGCCCTACGCACTGATTTGTAGGGGTCCGCGCACTCAGCTGCAGACTACTAGGCCTCTGCGCACTCAGCTGCAGAGCCTTCTCCTACTCTACGACCCAAGACACACTTAGCCCCTTAGAATCTATCTTCTTACTTCTCTCTTCCTTCGTTATATTTTACACTTAGAGCCTCACTCTATTTATACAATCCCATGGTCTGCAGACCATGGGTAGGCCAACACTACATCCAAAACTAGGGCAAACAACCCTATGACTCTAACATACTTCCACACCTACAATTCATGGATATTTACAACATCATTCGGTCAAAACATGGGCTATGAGCCCCAAAACATGCCTTGGGGGGATTCCATGCCCAACAGTGTGCATCGAGCAGAGGCAGCATGTTGGATCTGAATCTGGGGAGTAAGTTGTTGATCTGTTGAGTAAGACTGTTGTGGGCACTGCGAGTGATAATTTGCTGCTTTAATGATTTGTTGATAAAGACTTTAATGAATGCGGATGCGACATGGAGGAGACCTATGCAGCAGAAGCGTGGAGGAGTCCTGTAGCTGATTGCTCGTGGATCTGATTAGCCACGGGAGGAAGCCACTACTGGATCGCTACAAGATTGAATCTGTGGTTGAGGCCAGCACTGCATGGCTCTTATTTAAAGGGGTAAGTTTTTTTAAAAGGAAAGAATTCATGTAATCCTTTTAAAAAGGAAAGGGGTTATTATTCTTAAGGAAGGAATATGGGTTTTTGTTTAAAGTTTTTTATTTAAATTCTTTATTAAAGAATTCAAGTTCTTTAATTAAAGAAAAAGAGGGGCTCTTCACTTGAAAAAGGGGGAAGATTGAAAAAAGGGAGATCTAGGCTCCTTTTGTCTTGGATCTAGGCTCAGTTTTTTTTTTGTGGATCTGGCATTTAGCAGTTTATTTTTTAAGAAGATCGGGTTTTTTTTTTAATTATTGGGGTTGAAGTTTTTTATTCATTCAAGATGAATAATCAAGTAGCAAAAGCTTACCTCAATGAAAACAACAAGCTGGATGGATCCAATTACTTTGGTTGGAAATTCGGGTTGCAAACCCTGTTTGAGGGACACAATGCATGGATGATTGTGAGCAATGATGAGGTGAAGCAAAACCTCATTGCAGGAGGAACAACAACAACAATCCAAGATTGGGACAAGCGGGAGACTAAGGTGAGAATGCTCCTGAAATTTTCAGTCAAAGATTGCATTATCCCCCATATCCGTGATTGCAAGACTGCACAAAAGATCTGGAAGACGCTCAAGTATCTCTATGAGGTAAAGAACACCAATTGACTGTTGTTCTTGAAGAGCAAGATTCTCTCCATCAAGATGGAGGAGAATGAGACAGGTGTAGCATTCATTTCACGGATCAACGAGCTCAAGAACAAGCTGGGAGATATCGGTGAAGCTATGTCAAATATAGATCTAATCACAATAACCATGAATGGTATGATTGACGAGTATCAGATGTTCATCATTGGCTTGAATGCAAGAGAAAATCCCCCCGTGTTTGAAGAATTGATAGGGATCCTCATGTAAGAGGAGGAAAGGCGACTCACTCATAAACCCCAAAGTTCAAATCTGGCCTTAATGGCGAAGAAGAAGCCCTTCAGAGGAAAGCCAAATCCAACACAGAAGAGCAGCGCAGCCCCACAGAGAAAGATGCCCTCACCTCAAGGTACGTCTTTCAATAGAAATGGCTCTGTGACCAAATGTTTTTATTGTGGTAGAACCCGCCATATAGCCAGATATTGTATGAAAAAGAAGTTTGATGAAGGTCGGAAGAAACATAATCAGCATGTAGGTCATTTTGCTGATGAGGAACAGAATCATAACATCAGACTGTTCATATTTGACTATGCACTTTCAACTAAGGAGGATGAAACAAAGACTTGGTTTGTCGACTCAGGTGCATCCATCCACATGACAGGGAACAGACAGTGGTTTGAAGACTTCAAAGAGACCAACAGTGGAGCAAACATCTATCTTGGCGATGATAGAGGGTACCGAATCAAAGGTTATGGTAATATTCCTATTGTTTTGCCTGATGGAAATATTAGATATATCCATAATGTTATGTATGTACCCAGGATAAAAAAGAATATGATCTTTGTTTCTACTATGACTGATCAGAATCTCAAGGTAGAGTTTTATAAGTCATATTGTGTCACTAAAGACATGTTGGATTCTATGAAGCCTATTGCATCAGTTGTACAAGTTAAATGTCAAAAGCGCACCACATCAGGCATTGGCATCATCTGCCATGACTACAGTGGACTTATGGCACCAAAGGTTTAGCCATATAAACTTCAATGCTTTGTTGCTTTTATAGAAAAGAGGTATGGTTGAAGGTCTTCATGTTTTAAAATCTGCTCATATTGATTGTGATGCATATGCACTGGGAAAGTTGCACTGAGATGAATTTCCTGTGAATCTTGATAGAAAGAAGAGAGATATACTTGAGATGGTACACACAGATCTATGCGGGCCTATGCAGACAAGATTGTTAGGCGGTGCATACTATTTTTTATTGTTTGTTGATGACTGTACTAGATTTACTTGGGTTTATTTCCTCAGGAAGAAAAGAAACACTTTTGAACACTTCAAGGAGTTCAGAAGTATGGTTGAAAAATAGACAGGTAAATGCATTAGGATTCTCTGCTCGGATCAAGGGGAAGAGTACAAGAAAGCTTTTGTACTCAAATACTGCAAAGATAATGGGATACAACAACATTTTATAGTACCCCACACTCCTCAACAAAATGGCGTTGCAGAGGGAAGAACAGAACCCTTATGGAGTGTGCTCGCAGTATGTTGAAAGTTAAGAATCTTTCTAACAGCTTTTGGGCTGAAGAAATTAATACTGCAATATATCTAAAGAATAGGAGTCCAACAAGAAGTTTAGATTTTAAAACTCCTTTTGAAGCATTATTTGGTTATAAGCCTATAGTTAAGCATTTGAGAGTTTTTGGTAGCAAACCCTTTGCTCATATCCCAAAGGAAGATAGAAAGAAACATAACTCAAAGCCATCAAATGTATTTTTGTTGGGTATTGTACAAAATTTAAGGCTTACAAATTGTTTAATCCCTCTACTCATAAAGTTTTTGCGAGTAGAGATGTAGTGTTTCATGAGAAGGTTAATGATCGAAGCCATGAGAGTGCTAAGGAAGAATGGTACATGCCCTTGTTGGTGGAAGAAGGAAGTGATGAAGCAGGTGACAACAATGAGCAGAAACACTAGCAGGAAGGGAAAGAAGATGATGTAGTTGTCAAGCCAAGTCCAGAAAATGATGATCAGAAAAGGTTTGAAGCTACCCCACCACTCAGGCGATCATGTAGGAAAGCTCAATTACCAGCAAGATATAGGGAAAATGCTTTTATAACTAGTATGATGAATGTTGTTGAACCTTCTAGTTCTAAGGAAGCAAATGAATGTAGTGAATGGAAAACAACTATGGAACAGGAATATGAATCTATAATCAGAAACAACACTTGGGAGCTAGTTGAACTTCCTGAAGAGAAGCAAACCATAGGCTTTAAATGGTTGTATAAACCCAAGATGAATGCAGATGGAACCATAGATAAATTAAAAGCTAGATTGGTAGCAAAGGGGTATTCACAAAAAGAAGGCATTGACTATGAAGAAATGTTTGCCCCCGTAGCTACACTAAATACTATCAGAATGTTGATTGCTTTAGCTACTAAGAAACATTGGATGATTCACCAACTAGATGTACAATCTGCATTTTTAAATGGGGAATTGAAAGAGGAGGTTTATTTAGAGCAACTTGAGGGGTTTTTCCAGAAAGGGAAAGAACATTTAGTCTATAGATTAAATAAAGCTCTATATGGACTAAAACAAGCACCCAGGTCCTAGTATGAAAAGATTGATTCATTTTTTTTACAACTTGGTTACAACAGAAGTAAAAACGACCCTAATTTGTATACCATGAAAGATGAAAAGGGGCACATAGTGTTGATTTCTTTGTATGTAGATGATTTAATTATTATAGGTGATGATATTGCTCTAATCAAAGAAATCAAGCAACAAATGTCACAGGTGTTCGAAATGAAAGACCTGGGTGAATTAAGATATTGTTTGGGTCTTAAGATCTGGAGAGATTTAGGACAAACTTCTGTCCCAGGGTAAGTATGTCAGAGGTCTACTGGAAAGATTCAGGATGGATCAGTGTAAGGCTGCAACAGTACCACTCCAGCAAAACATTAAACTTCAGAGTGAGGATGGCTCTAAAGAGGCAGATGCGACACTTTATATACAGCTGGTTGGGAGCTTAATCTACTTGATGACTACTAGACCAGATTTGGCTAATATAGTCAGTGTGCTAAGTCAATACATGTCCAAACCACTTGAGAGTCATTGGAATGCAACAAAAAGTGTTTTAAGGTATCTACAAAGAACTATAGACTATGGTATTATTTATGTTGATTCTTTTGATGTTAGATTGATAGGATTTACAGATTCTGACTGGGTTAGAAATGTAGACGACCACAGATCCATAACATTATATGCATTCAGCATTGGATCCGGGGTGATTACATGGAGCAGCAAGAAACAGAACACAGTTTCCTTGTCTTCAAAGGAATCAGAGTATCTAGCCATGTGTGTAGCAACATGTGAGGAAATTTGGTTGTGGAAACTTCTCTAAGATGTCGGGGTAGAACAGAAAGATGCAACAACAATCAGATGCGACGACTAGAGTTCAATCAAACTTGTTATTAATCTTGTGTTTCACAAGAATGTTAAACACATTGATACACAATTCCACTTTGTCAGGGAGAAAGTTCAATGAAAAGAAATCCATATTGTATATTGTAAAACGTGTGATAATGTTGTAGCCATTTTCATTAAGCCCCTTGGCAAAATTAAGTTTGAAATGTTTAGGGAGATGTTAGGCATATTTGTGAACCCCTTCTCCATTAAGGGGGAGTGTTGAAGATAATGGAGAACCCTATAATAGTGTGAGTTGGTTCATGAGAACTTAGAATAGGAATTGGTTTCTATTTCTTAGGGTATTGTTCTAACTTCCCTATAACTATGTATGCTATATAATGTTTCAAGTATATTGAGAATGTAGAGCATTCTGCAAAGCCAGACTCTCCTGATTCAGACTCTCTTTCATAGAGCTGACCAATGAGTTTTTTATTTATTAATTCAAACATCTCATTTTGACAATATCATACATAATATTATTATATAAAACCATATATCACAAATAATAGGACATATAAAAACTGAATATTTGAAGCGTCACACGTAACACTAGATATAAGATGTTATATCTATTATCATACCTATGCCATCAAATACAAGCTTATAGATATAAGATGTTATATCTATTATCATTCCTATGCCATCAAATACAAACTTATAAAAAGAGTTGTTTGATAATACTACATACAAATAGTGATTAATTAATGGTTAAACATTAAAATATTTTGAATCTTAATCATACAAGTTTACATAGAGAGTTTTTGGATAATACTACATACTAATAATCATTAATTAATAGTTAAACATTAAAATATTTTGAATCTTAATAATTTTAAGATAATTATATTTTTAGTAGTGAGAAAATCTATTACAAATTTAAAATCTATCATAATTTAGTTCCTACTTATTAATGCAGGTTGACTCATTATTGTTATTCAAGGAAAACCATGCCACTTGTAATTACCCTTTTGGGATTATAAGTGGGCAGGCTTTTACTCTTGCGAGATACCTTTGGGTCTTGGGTCGTTAATCCG
Organism: Pinus taeda; assembly: GCA_000404065.3. Taxonomy (NCBI): domain Eukaryota; kingdom Viridiplantae; phylum Streptophyta; class Pinopsida; order Pinales; family Pinaceae; genus Pinus; species Pinus taeda. Next base: position 99,783 of record APFE031339997.1, read on the forward strand.
TTTTCTTACATTCGAGAAATACGAGCTCTTAACCAAACAAAAAAAAATTTAAGACATACTCCAGACTCTAAAGATAAAAATTTATATGACACAAAAGTGGCTATTGTGGATCAAATTTCGAACCAGCATCATCATCAAAAATATATATATTTAATTATATTAAAATTATAAATATTAGAAAAATAATCATTTGAACATAATTTTTATGTTAATTTAAAAATCTATTATTATGTCTGCGGTAGGCATGGTATAATGCATTTAGTTTTGCCTTTGACTTGGTATTAGTTAGTCTTTCACAAAAAAATTAGGAAGCTTATCCATAGTTTAACATTAGGAATTCAATGTTTGTTATTTTTATTATTATTTAAATTTATTTATGTGTAAGGTGATTGGTTGAGGTCTTATAATGGGTTGTTTAGCAACTTCCATTTCTATTGGTTACTAATTTTTTTATTTTTTTGCTATTATTTTTATTTTCATGAATTATAATTTTTCACAATATTTTCAATTTAAAGTGGCTTATTGTTATTTTTAAAACATATCATAATAAGTTTAATTATAAACAATGACATATATTAATAAAAATAAAACACACACATATAGATATGTGTATGTTAATATAGCCAATACTAATATGGATCACGGTAGAATAAACAATATTAGTTAATCATATTTCTTAAGTTTTGGTGATGGTATTTAACAATACAATATTTTATTAGTTTTTTTTTTGTTATGAAATCTTTGTTTTTGTTATTTTTTTGTTTAATTAAGTTATATCTATGCTTCGACGTACTATCTTATTATGGGCTATTTAATAACTTCCATTTTTATTAGTTACTAATTTTTTGTTTTAGTTTTATAATTTATTTCCTTTTTATTTTGATTTTTTTCATTTTTTCTATTATTTCCGTTTTCATGAATTATAATTTTTTCTCCATATTTTCAATTTAAGATGAACTTATTATTATATTAGAAATATATTTAATATATTTAATTATAAAAAATAAATAAAAAAATTAAAAATTATATATTAATAAAAATAAAACATATATATATATATACACTAAAGTGTATAAATGTTAATATAAAACAATATTAATTAATCATATTTTTTAATTTTTGGTGATGACATTCAACAATATTTTATTAGTTGTCTTATTATTTATGATAAAATCTTTGTATTTATTATTTTTTAGTTTAATTAAACTATATTTAAACTAAGCGGCACGTACTAGCTACTATGTCACTCTTGTTAAAATTTAAAATTTATATGCTTATTAATAATATAAATTATATGCCCTGATCCAGATGACACAATGACGAACTAAAGAAATTAAGGCTCCCATGAATATGTCAAATCAAGCATTGATTTCGAGAGATCCACAATGCTCTAGTGGACCTCCCTAACACACCTCGTCTAGGCAAGAGATATGGTGGCATAACCACACCAAATCTGTATTTATAGCAGCATGGAGACACACATTTGCTTTGGCTGCAAGTGCTACATATCCTCTCGACCTCATGATCTCATAGACTCTTTTTAGTCTAGTAGATGTTAAAAGCTCATTCATTCATTCTTAAAAACCCGCCGAAATAGCTAGACCGTCCCGCAACAACGAAACCCAAATCAACACTCAAAAGAAGCACTGATGCTCCTTAGCTTGTCATGCACCAACCACCAGAGAAAGATGATTACTACGGTCTAATTGCAATCAAATGAGAGAATCCAACAGAGTCACAGGATGAAAGGAAAACCCAGACAAGTAGTTTTGGCATCATTCTTGCCTCTCCTGAGCACCATGACATAAACACTGCTATTGTTACTTCTGCTACTGTTATTTTCATGAATTTTTCCATCAAACCATCTCATGAGGCTATTTGGTTTCTCTTGTTTGGGCTCTCTCCTGAGCACCATGGCATAAACACAGCTATTGTTACTTCTGCTATTGTTATTTTCATGAATTTTGCCATCAAACCTTCTCATGAGGCTATTTTGTTTCCCTTGTCTAGGCTCTCTACTGAAAACAATGTGAAAACAATGCGACTATTAGGCACTATCTAGAAAACCTTGGACGCCTAGCTCTCTCATGATGATGGATCCCATTTGGGATTTGAAACGTTGGCCTAAAAATGTTCATACTGTGGATTCTCCGGTCACTGATTCAAAAGATGCAAACCACAGATCTCTTAAATCCAAAATTTTTTCCCTATACGGAGGGGATGCCTGGAGTGAAATCCTTTTACTCGAAAGATTTAGAGTGAGGATAACAAGAAGAGCTGCGGATCTTCATTTTCTTAAAACTGTCGGGATAATAATGTCTTTCCTCCATTTGCACAAGTCAAGCATAGATTGCTGAAAAAATATAATAACAAAGCGTTTATTAAACTAAGCTTCTCTCTAATTAGGTCAGAAATTAAAAGGGTTAGGGCCTCTCTGGAAAACCTTGGACGCCTAGCTCTCTCATCACACCTTAAACTAGTGAACAGCATAAACAAGAATCTCTGGTCTATTATCAATGCCAGGACTGCTCTGAAAGTTGATAATGAAGGACATATGGCTCAAGCAAGGCAGCAGAAGAAATTCTCCAATTTATTAAGAAATTCTCACCCTGCCATTGAACCTGACTCAACATCGGTTAGTGTAAATGATATAACCCCATTAATCCTTCAGAAATCGGTAATGAACAGCGGTTGCAGAAATACTACACACAGTGTCGTTCCAAGCAGTGGGGATAACGAAGGCATCAACAACGTACCAGGCAGGTCGCAAGACCATGATAGCGTTAACACAACCAGTAAAGTTAATGCACATAACGTAAACGACACAGATGTTTTGAGTGCTGACCTAAACGTTAATAACAACGGCAGCACGATTGATACGTTGTTCACTCCCATCACTGGTTATACGCACAGGGTGTTTGACATAGCTATGAACCATGTTTCGGATAGCAAAAATGTTATAACAATTCAGAAATCCGATAATTCACAAAATGTTTTGAGTGCTGACCTAAACGTTAATAACACCAGCAGCACGATTGGTACGTTGTTCACTCCCATCACTGGTTATACGCACAGGGTGTTTGACATAGCTATGAACCACATTTCGGATAGCAAAAATGTTATAACAATTCAGAAATCCGATAATCAAAATGTGAGCAGTGTAAGTGAGCATATGAACAGCGCAGGTGAAGTTTCGGATAACGTAAATGTTATAACAATTCAGAAACCCGATAATTCACAAAACCATGAGGTTTTGCAGCACGCTGGATCCCAAAATATGAACTGCACAGGTGAGGTTTTGCAACTAAAAAACGGCATAATTAGCACTGACAACACCCTCAGCACAGATGACAATTTAGTCAGCAGTGTTAGTACGCTAGATAGGGCGCAGGATTCTGCTCATGATTTAATCAACGGCTTTAATGGTGGTACGCATATTTATGGCTTAGGCAGTGGAAAGGGTAGCTGTAATAAGTATGTGAGGATCAAAGATAATGCGCATAGCAAGGGCGAATGTGGTAATTGGTTAGACAATGAATGCTTTATTAATAATATCGCAGAAGGCAGAAACAATCAAGATGCTTCAAGGAGTTCCAAAGATGGCACCAGAATCAATAAAGAAAAAATTCAGTCTTCAGCAAACAACTGTGAGTCAAAATTAAAAAGAAAAGTGGTCAATCTGTTTTCCCAGGAATTAGATCCTGAAGTCATTAATGTTCTCAGCAAAGGTATGGGGTTTGCGGTGGCTCCTAAAAACCTCCCTATTGCAAAGATGATATGTAGCATAGAGGATGGGATTAATAACCTTCCTGTAGATGAGAAAGAAGCGTTGAGACAAGAATTTTCTCTCATCATGAGGAAAGACAAAACCCCCAAAAGCAACCTGAGTAAAGAAGAACAAAAGGCCTTCAAATCCTTGTGGAGCAATGACAAAATTGTGGTTCTTAAGGCAGATAAAGGAGGAGCAGCAGTCATCTTGGATAAAGATGACTATGTAAGGAAAATGAATGATCACCTAAAATGTGGCAGTTATAAGAAGCTGAACAGTAATCCCATCCCCAAAATCATGAAGGATGTAAAAAAGATCATCTCAGATTCCAACCTTGACGATAAAATAGAAAAGAAATTAATACCCTCCTGTGAATCTATCCCTAGAATCTATGGATTACCCAAGATCCATAAAGAAGGGGTCCCCCTTAGATCGATAGTAAATACTATTGGCTTCCCAACCTATGAACTTGCTAAGTATGTTGCTAAAATTCTTAAACCCCTTGTCGGTAACACTGATTCCTTCATCAAAGACTCCCAGGACTTTGTAAATCTCATTAAAAATGAAAGGATTGAGCATGATAACATCCTTGTCAGCTTTGACGTGGTATCCTCATTCACCAAGATTCCTCTTGATGAGGCTATTCAGGTTATAAAAGATGTTACTGATCTAGGGACTGCAAAATTAGCTGAAATCTGCTTAAGGTCAACTGTGTTCACCTTCCAGGGAATATTTTATGAGCAGACATCTGGTGTGGCAATGGGATCTCCCCTCTCGCCGATCGTGGCCAACCTATACATGGAATACTTTGAAAAGAAGGCCCTTGAATCATATCCTTTAAAACCAGCCTAGTGGAAGCAATTTGTCAATGATACAAATATAAAATGGACTCATGGTAAACCAGAGCTTGACAAGTTTTTCATTCACCTAAATTCTATCTCTCCATAAATAAAATTTACTATGGAACTTGAGGAAAACATGAGCATCCCATTTTTAGACATTCTAATCATCAGAAAAGAGGATGGCTCTTTAAGGCATAAAGTTTTCAGGAAGTCAACCCACACAGAAAGTTACCTCCATGTTGAATCCCACCATCACCCAACCCAGAAGTTTGGGGTTCTAAACACCCTTGCCATCAGAGCCCTTCGAATCTCTGACTCAGAGCATCTGAACGAAGAAAAGAAGCATTTGGTTTCAACCTTTAAGAGCATAGGCTACAAAGAACAGGAGATTAAAAGAGCCATAGAAAAAGCCAAAAGAAATTTGCTATCTCATGAACCTAAGGCTCAAGACCAGCCTCAGGGTGGTAAAGTTTTTCTACCTTATATCCATGGAGTTACAGACAAAATCGCTAAAATCCTAAGGAAGAAAAACATCATCACGCATTTCTCAGCCCCTGGAACTATTAGGCAAGGTTTGAGGTCTGTAAAAGATGATATTGACAAACATCAGCTCAAAGGAGTTTATAAAATAGATTGTTCATGTGGAAAAAGCTACATTGGTGAAACAGGTCGCTCCCTCCAGACAAGGCTCAAGGAACATGGCACTGATATTAAGAATGAAAGATCTCGTACCTCAGCCTTGGCAGAGCACTCCGCAAAGACTAAGCACCATATCTGCCTCGAAAGCGCATCAATTATCGCAAGGGAGGAGTAGCATCAGAGACGAAAGATCAGAGAAGCGCTTGAAATTATCAAGCATCCTCATAATCTGAACAGAGACAATGGTATGGAGATTAGCAGGAGCTGGCTTCCCTTGATCAAGGAATCAAGATCGCAAACTCATCCCAGGTATAGCAGGTAAGCAGGTAAAATATTCTAATAACCCTATTTTAATATTAACAAATATATAATAATTAACCTTAAAATACAACAATAATATATGAATTTCTATATATTAATTAATACATTAACTATCATATTAATTAATTATAATTAATCATAATTAATAAATGAGGATATATGAATTTCTAT
>APFE031339997.1:105984-123025 GCA_000404065.3 Pinus taeda
AGAAAAGGGAATAGCATATCAAATTAAAACTTAAAAGATTTAAATTTAAGACATAGTCTAACTTATAGATGAAATAGCCTTTTTCAATCAGAGATATAAAATTTTTGTTGTTTAAAATACATTTTTTAATGCATTTGATTAAAGATATATTCCTTTCTCTTGTGATTCTAAACCTAATTATGATATTTTATAATATAGATAAGAGTAGTTTACTTAGGCTACAAATTGGTCCAGAAAATAGTGGAAATTCTGGTATGGTTTTTACTAAAATTTGGCAAAAAATTTGAGAAATCTAAATTACAACTCTCAAACTTCAAAATTTTGGATGCCTATTAAATTTTTGATGGTGTTAAATCTATTTCCACCATAAAACACAATTCAAATACCTATAATCAGATATTTTGAAAAAAAAAAACAAAAACTCATTAAATTCATGTGTAACAAATTTGTGACACAGGTAAGACAACGCCAGAGAAATATTAATACTTTGCAAACACATATGGAAAGGTACATGCCTTATCTCGCGATTCTCGTCCTTATTATGAATGGCGTTTACTTTCTCAGCCGGTGATTCCGGAACCTACTTCCATCCACAAATTCAAATTTGTAGATTATTATACGTGCAGGTGCAGATGCAGGTGGTGGCCAAAGGTTATGGATAAATTAATGTAAGAGGTTTGTCCTGCGTGCTGGTGATTGTCGGAGCCTCAATGTCAGATATTAAATTTACCAACCCTGGATGGATTCTTGAATGAGTTGGCAAAGCTAGAGGACAATTGTTTTTGTCACTCACATGAAGCAATAACTCGGTGACAGTTGCTTCCATTAGTGGTCAGAAGCATACCAAATTCCACTGCCACATATGGTCACAAGGAGTTAGTATCCCAAAACTTTCCATATGAAGGTTTAAAGTGGTTACAGCATTGGATTGGATAGATGATGTGAAAATTATTTGGTGTGGGAAGAAATAAGCAACCAGTTCACCGTCCCAATGACAGAGGGAAAGGACCAAATAAACAATATAAAAGGGAAAGTAGAGTAGGGTACACTTATTGAAATAGTTGGGAAGAGTAGAATGGGTAAAATTATTGAGATAGTTTGTAATATATTCAAGTTATGTGACATTATAAGTTATTTTATTTTAAATTGGGAAGAGTAGAATGGGTAAAATTATTGAGATAGTTTGTAACATATTCAAGTGATGTGACTTTATAAGTTATTTTATTTTAAATTTTTAAATTTCTATAAATTTATTTCAATATTTAAATATAATAATAAAAATATAATTAAAAAAATACAATAAAATTGTATAATAAGGTTTTATAAAAAATAAGTTTATTTTAATTTTGATTGTAAATTTTAAATTATTAGAAAATCTAATTATAATGTTAATGGTTGATTTTATAGCTAGAGATTTGTAACTGGAGATCTATCAAAAGCAAAATAAAGATCAAATCTCTTAAGGTGTAAACTTCTTCTTCAGTACAAAACTTGAGAAGTTAACACCTCTAGAAATTTTATTCTTAACCTATGTTGGTTTTGAACAACACACTAATAAATTGTTTTATAATATATAAAAAATATTTTTATTATTAATACTTTTTAAAATTTTACCTGTCAACACCATATTAAACATTGAAGGAATTATAAATTTAGGTTATACCATATATATATGGATGAGGTTTGAGGTTGGAGCATCTCTAAGGAATCAATCCAGAAGCGTTTTATAACGTATAACCTTAAAATTAAAAGCAATACAACCTATCCTATTCTCCTTATAGAAGTGGGTTTTTCCCCTATCTAGAGCCTAGCTATGACTAGGCTTTGTTATACAAACACAAACTCAATAACATAGGAGACTCTAGACTTCCTAAGCTAGCTTTAAATTCCATCCAAAACCACCTAAGGCTCAAACGAGGTTGGTATAAAGACACGGTTAAACCATTGGGATAGACGAGAATGTTGCATTGCAAAACATTAATAACATTAAAAATATTGTTACTTATAAGTTCGAAGAAAAAATGTGGTGTGAAAAAGATTTAGTAGCTAAAAGAAAATTAAGATATTATAAGCAAGTCATCAACCCCACCCTAGAATATCAAAAGTATCTCTCTGTTTTAACTAGCTCAAAGAATAAAATTAATATAGCCAAGATTAGAACGAACTCTCATGAGCTCCATAGTGAAACAGGTCGTTGGGCAGTTCCTAAAACACAATGGATGGAAAGGATCTCCATCTTTGTGAGAATATGAACATCAAGGATGAAAATCACTTCCTTTTAGAGTGTCCCGCATACAACCACCTTTTAGAGTGTCCCGCATACAACCACATTAGATCTCAGTTTCATAATCTTTGTTGCAACACTGACCTTCCTAGCTTTTTACGAGCTCGGGAGGCTTCTCTCCAAGCTTTTTGAAAATAGGAATAAAATCTTAAATCAAACTAAATAATTTGTTTCTTTAGGTCCCATAAACCAAAATTTGGTCTCAGTGGAAGTTAACCACCACCACCATCATCATCATATATATATATAATGTTACATGTCAACCAAACATAGAACGGGTGTAATATCAATAATATTATTCTAGATGTAATTTGTCGAAGCCATATTAAATAGTGAAAGAATTACATATCTCCCTTGTACTAGAAACTATTTTTTTTTTTCTACTCTATATAAAATTTAATGTAAATTTGAAGTGTAAATTGAAATATTTGAAATATGGCCAACCATGATTTTTTTGTTATTAATATTGTTTAATTTGTTAATGTAAGTATTATTTTTAAAAATAATTTGGTTTAAACCACATTGGGAGATCGACAAAAATGTTGCATGGCAAAACATTAATAACATTAAAATATTGTTACTCCTAAGTTCAAAGAAAAAATTTGGTGTGAGAAAGATTTAACAGCTAAAAGAAAATTAAAATATTATAAGGAGATCATCAACCCCACCCTAGAAGAGAAAAAGTATCTCTCTGTTTTAACTAGCTCAAAGAAGAAAATTAATATAGCCAAGATAGAACAAACTCTCATGAGCAAAGAAAATTAATATAGCCAAGATTAGAACGAACTCTCATGAGTTGCATAGTGAAACGGGGCGTTGGGTAGTTCCTAAAACACCATGGATGGAAAGGATCTGCCATCTCTGTGAGAATATGAACATCCAGGATCATGAGTTGCATAGTGAAACGGGCGTTGGGTAGTTCCTAAAACACCACGGATGGAAAGGATCTGCCATCTCTGTGAGAATATGAACATCCAGGATGAAAATCACTTCCTTTTAGAGTGCTTTAGATCTCAGTTTCATAATCTTTATTGCAATACTGACCTTCCTAGCCTTTTACGATGGAACTCTGGAGGTTTCTCTCCAAGCTTTTTGAGCATAAGAATTAAATCTTAAAGCAAATTAAATAATTTGTTTCTTTAGGTAAGATAGACCAAAGTTTGGTATCAGTAGAGGTTAACCATCATCATCACTAAATTGTAATACAATAACTTAAATTTACAATCAAATTAAATTAAAAATTATTTATTTTATAAATTTAATTACAAAATTTATTATACTATTTTTTTAAATAACCTATTTATAATTTTTACATACAATTGTATTAATCTCAAATAAAAAATTATAAATAAATAAAAAATATTATTTATAATAAAGATGCATTAAAATATTTCTTAAAATAAATTCATTTAAATCCAAATCCCTTTAATGTTGAGTTATTTATATTATGTAAATTCCAAAGATAATTCAAATTGGTTGAAAGATAATTCCAATTTTAAATTAACTATTTAATGAATTAATAATAGACTACAAATAATATTTTATATTTTCATTTTTATTTTATAAACAAAATTTTTAATACAAAACAACATTTTAAATAATAAATTTCCAACACAAATTTCTAGAAAAATAAGTTTCCAACGCAAATTTCTAAAATAATAAACTTCTTAAAAATACAATTTTAAAATAATATTTTATTAAAAGTAATGGTAAGCCTATCAAAGATTCTATATGTGAAAGCCGCCGAAGCAAGGGTTCAAGCTCCTTCAAATTCATGAGAAAAATAATATTCATTATTTCTATTCAACACTGATATAATTTGATTATAATCAATCTTTTTTTCCTTAACAATTTAGAAAGTAGATGTTTTTATTTAAACATGTTTTTTAGTAATAATATTTTGAAATTTTTTGTTTCTATTTTGCATCAACTTTTGTTTTTTATTTTCTATGAATTTAATGAGAAATAAATTAAAAATGATAAAATAATCTTAAATATTTTATTAGGTCTGTTTTCATTTTTTTTAATTACAAGTAATAAATATTATATTATTTTATTTTTTTAGTTATTTATTTATTATGAAATTAAAAAACTAATTTGTATTATTTAGAATAATATGTTTTTTTTAATTAGTTTTTATTAGTATAATAAGTAATATGTATATAATAATTTTAATTATTAATAAATAATTTTATATTATACAAATTATTAATGGCTAATTTATATATCTAGTTTTTTAATTAGAATTTAAAATATTAATTTATTATTAAATAATTTGGATGAATTTTTGTTATTTATTCATTAGGATTTATGAGTTTTTTCACCTTTGTCATGAAGATGAATCACATTAGTTGATTGGAAACGTGGATCAATAACATTAATGTGATTGACCTCTTGGGAAGTCCTCGTTACTTGGCTCAAGCCCCTGAAGTGATGATTTACGCTATGTGATTCATCTCACTAGTTTCAATCTCACTTCTTCACCCATGTGAGCATCACCCGATGCAATGAGTGCTAAGTGAACTATTCAAAAATCATGGGAAATTAATCGGTTACGACTACCTCTCATGGAAATGGTCATACATACACACTTGAATCCCAAAAATGATATTTAATTTAATACTTTTTAAATATATATTTGATATTTTTATTTAAATATTTAAAAATTGACAAATTAAATATAAAAAACCTATAACACAGTTTTATAATCAAATTTAAATTAAGTATACTAACTAATTTTAATTCTTGATTCCCTCTAATCATCTTAAAAGATATGGAAATTATGAAAAAAATATGATTTTTTATAAAAATGTTTTTTTGTTATAGGGTGGGAAAACATTTCATAAACCTGATAAAAATGAGATACACAGCCGAGTTTTAACTTTGGATTCCCTTAGTTTTAGGTTTTCTAACCAAAATCCTACAACAAAATTGTGGGAGAGATAGTTCCCGAAATTATGAAAAAAATATGATTTTTTATAAAAATGTTTTTTTGTTATAGGGTGGGAAAACATTTTTTAAACCTGATAAAAATGAGATACACAGCCGAGTTTTAACTTTGGATTCCCTTAGTTTTAGGTTTTTTAACCAAAATCCTACAACAAAATTGTGGGAGAGATGGTTCCCTCTTAATTGTTTAGTTGAGCGGAGGCTCTCTTCCTTGCAAAATCCTACAACAAAATTGTGGGAGAGATGGTTCCCTCTTAATTGTTTAGTTGAGCGGAGGCTTTCTTCCTTGCAGCTGTAAACCATAGTTTTTTTCATATTCGGAGAAATGGCATTTTGCCATTATGGCTTTTCAGACTTGCATTAATTCATCTCTTAATTGTTTAGTCTGATCTCTTTCTTGCAACTGCAAGTCATCTTTCTTTCCAGATTCAGAAAAATGGCATTTTGCCATTATGGTTTCTCAGACTGTTGGCATTGAAGTAAAACTTAAGGAATGGTGGTTGGCAAGAAAGTGACTGCCAGGAGCCTGCAACTGCCTGCAACTTCAGCCGATGTAAACAAAAACTCACAAACCTACTGTGTCAACCAGATATTTCATGATGACAAATACTCACAAACCTACTGTGTCAACCAGATATTTCATGATGACAGATAAACAATTTTATTATTTCCGAGTGCATGATGCTTGCTTGCAGATGCATCCCAATGGCTTAAAGGCTGCGTGGTTTTCAGAGTTTGGTATTGGGTTTAGTGGTAAGCTTCGAGGAGTTTAAGAGGTAAAGTGGCAATGGGTATTCATTTTAAAAATGTGGTTGGTCAAAATTTTACTCAAAGGCAGCACTGGAATTCGTGGAGCCTCACAGGTTTCGAGAGGAAACTCCTCGAATAAACAATTGCTACCATTGTACACAAAATTCTAACAAAAGCACCAGATTTCAAACTTCTGGGAAACCTAACATATCCAAATTGTGCAGTGAACCCTAACTCTTCCCCCACTGTTTCAACGATGACGTTCCCCAATCACGTCACAACACAGGGCGTTGCTCATCCCCATCACATCACATGGCATTGCTGTCGTTAGATTAGATTAGCGTTCCAATCCATTCTAGAGTTTGATGTTTACAATCTTGCTGAACTTATGTCGATCGTAGATTTTGGGAACATGTCACTAAGGGAGTCAATTTCCAGAATCTGCAATCACATAGGGATCCTCTTACCATTCTAAAAAAAGCATCAAAAGCATCAGTCAAATATAACCCTAATGTTTTAGAGCTAAAAATCTAAATTTTAGGTTTCCTATAGGTCCCTTTAAGATTAAGTGGCTCCCTCCTAGGTCTAGAGGGGAGGGTTCCACCACTGAGAGCTCTCTCATTACGACCCAGGGAGAGAAGTTTTCAAAGGGAGAGAAGTTTTCAAAGGGCCTCTTGCTTTTGTTGTGCGTTGTGTGTTTCTTTAAGGTTAAGTGACTCCTAAAGGGGAGGGGAAGAGTGAGTTATCTCTTTACAACAATAAGGATAGATGTTTTTAAAGGTTTTTTTGGTTTTTACGGTAAAATCTCACTTTGGAGAAATGAGATTCAAAACTTTTTGAGACCATTTTGAAGCATTAAAAAAAAATTATGGGGTCTAAAAACTCTCTCTTATGCTAAAGCCCTTGGCATTCTTCTACACCAAACATCTTTTCTAATGGTGCAAGAAAGATGTTAATCAAAATTCACTTGTAAAAGTTATGTCTCCAAGAATTTGACCTTTTGGTTTGACCACCATGGTTGGAGAAGATACCACATTTGCCCCCATTACTCATGCAAAAGTGATTAACCATGTGTCGACTACGAAGAAGAATCTAAAAGGTAAAAATTGTAACTCTAGTTGACAGTTGAAGGAATCAAGCCTAACCCATGGGTAGAGCATCATTCCATAATGTAATGTGGAACCATGTGTGGACTATGAAGAAGAATCTAAAGGGTAAAAATTGTAACTCTAGTTGACAGTTGAAGGAATCAAGCCTAACCCATGGGTAGAGCATCATTCCATAATGTAATGTGGAAGTACTAGCCTACTGGATATGAGAATAATTCAACTTTAAGTCCATACCCTCTCGAGAAACTATCAGAAAGACTCCTTGAAACTTGGAGGACTTCTCTGAATTTTGGTGAGGATGGGTCCACATTTCAAGGAATCTACGAATATGATCTTTAGGATGATTTTTGTTGAGAAATCTATAGGGAAACGGATAGAATGATTTCTCTTTATCTTGATAACTTCTTGTGATATATTTTTATTTTTTCTTACTTATTAGCTTCTTCTTGTATTATTATGTTATTCTTATCATCAAACAATGACCAAAACAAGAAGATCAATAGTACATAATAACACAGGATATAGGCTGCAAGTTGGGGGCCAAAACCTCTCCACTTGAGAGGAAAACCCACAAATCTCTTCTCTTCTTATAGATTCTTCAATTGACGAATTCCAAGACCTTTGGACCAAGACCAATACCTCTCTAAGACCAGGCCTAATCTTCTTGATGATGTGCTTCCTTTATCCAAGTCAAACCCAGTCAAATCTCTTATAGTAGCACAAATTTGACCCCCATCAACAAATTTTTGGCCTCTACTATAGGTATGGAATTTTTGGCCCTCCCAGCAACAACTGCTTCCACACTTGTGAGCTTATTTCAGGCTTCCAAGACTTCTTGAGACCTTCACTTGACTTTCTCCTTATTCTAAGGCTTGAGGATGACTTGATGAGCCTTCCTTCAACCTTGTTACTTTCTTCAAGTTCGATCCTGCAGTAGCAAAACCCTAATCTAATAGCAGAAACCCTAGTCTCCTTCCTTCGCACGTGTGAAGAGAGAGAGAGAGAGAGAGAGAAATGCCCAAGCACTTGATCTTTGTCAATATTCTCCCTTCGCTAGCCTCTTTCTTCTTCTCCTTTGCTTGCTTGATGAGAGAAAATGAATTATGTCTCTAGGCGGTCGATTTACCTCTGATATATAGGCTTCAAAAGTGGACGAAATACCTCACATTAGGCTGACTTTTTAGCTGGTAGGTTGACTTGGCCTTGGAGGGTATTTTGACACTTTTAAATACAAAAATAATTATTTTTACAAGTTACAATGTGCCCGATGGGGTCTTCAACATATGATAATGAGTCTTTTGACTTCTTGACCCAGGACAAAACCTAGAAGCACTTAATGGGTGCTTGATATATAAAATAAAATACCTTGAGCATGAGACCAATGCTTAAAAAATAACAATAATAATTTTTCTTTCATTTTACAATATACAAGAATCAAAAGTACATTTCATATTTATGAAGAGTGAACCTAGTTATACATTTTTTAACACTCCCTCTTGACTAGGGAGGTATTCATAAATGGTACATGGACATTCTCAATCTAAAGAGATCTCATAAGAAGATTTGGATTGGAAACCCATTTGTTTAGCATCATATCATCCAGCATTGTCACATAGCAAGGCCTTGGCTAATAACTCTCTCCACAAGATCATAGCACAACGTTGGTGAGACCAATGAATTATAGACACCATCATCATTGTCTCTCAAGGCACACACCCCACTCGAATGTTCATAGGGTATGTCCTTCAGGGACTATTCTTATCTTGGATTCCTAGTCCTCAAAGAATATCGGTCCTCTATGACTACTCGTATCTTGGATTCCCTATCTCATCCTCAAAGAGTATCGAATTCCAGATGCTTACCCAATCCTCCATTCTTTCCTCCCAAAGTGAAGACAAGAATGATGTGTCTATCTCTCCCTCTCAACCAAGGAGGATATATGATCTGAAAATGGGGCCTAAAGGCTTTTTGTCAAGCTTACAAGAACCTCTCCCACTTCCAAAGCTTAAATACTCCCAAGATCTAGTGATTAACCAATTGCGGAATTAATAATGCTTGAAATAGGTGTATGCTTGTGTTTATTTTTAAATTGTTCAGCGCTTTAAATTCTATTGCTGATGCTGATATTTAAATACATGTGATAGTAAATAATGCAGCAATAAAACAAACACATAGAACAACAATATAATATGGAGTTCACCCAAAACTCTTAGGCTATGTCTCCTTGAGCTCTAGTCAACTCGACTAGGCTCTTTGGCATTATGGCATAAGTCCTTTTACAAGCTCCATGCTCAACTCCATTGGTTTACATAGGACACAATGGGCTTAGAACACCATCTTATCCCTGGCTCTGAAGCTCTCAGTCTTTCTGGCTCTGGCTCTAGCTCTTGGCTCTTGGTTTTGGCTCGTGGCTCTAGCTCTGGCTCTGGCTCTGGCTCTAACTCTGGCTCTTTGGCTCTGGCTTCTCTGAGCTCTCTCTTGGCCTCTGCATGCCTCTGTAATTCACTTGACCTCCAAGCGACTCTCTCAGCAACTTTTAGCTCTCTAGTTCACTCGCTCGACCTCCAAGAGACTCCAAAAACTCCCTCAGTTGCTTGCGCTTTCTTGCTCTGCCTGCTCTCCCCTCAGTCACACCCTCTGGCTTCTTTGAGGCATTCTTCTAGCTCTGCGGCTTCCTATCCGTTTCTCTGCGTATAATCATTCCTTTGTCTCTTCATTTGGCCCTCTGGCTTCTGGCTCTATGGCTCTACACGTTACAAACGCATCATTTTTTACAAAACACCTGCTTGCCATGTGGCACAATGATCAAGGGTTGTTACAAAGGAATCGAGTCCTTTCTTTAGGCGAAAATCCAAAAATGGAACAAAATTCCAATACACAGAGTTTTACCGAAAATACACTATCGGGCGTGAAATCTGGACTTCAAACATTATGAAATTGCCCCTATAAACCCTATCAGGTCAGCCCTTTTATGGTTATTGCAAGCCCACCGTTGATCTGCGTGATCTCCGTTCCAGCGGCTGACAACCATTTCGAGTGGCTTATGTGCACGGAGATTACCTGCCTGAAAAGGTGGTTTTCTCTCTCATGTGCCATGCCACATGTCGGATAGTGTATGGGTTCGGGCAGAGCCTATCCAATACCACTTACCACCTAAGGCCCACTCGAAATCCCACTTACCACAGAGATCCTTTGTATTTCGGTTTTATAACGGAAATGCGCTAATACACAGAAAATACAAAAAACTCGGATTTCAAATTTTATGCAATCAAGCTTATAGTTCCCATCGGGTCTGACCCTGATCGCTAATCGCAATCACGCTATGTCAATGACCCTTGGTATCGTGGATCACCGATTGCCGATATCAGCAAATCGCTATCGGCCCCGTCGCTATATCGCACATCGCAACCACAACAACAACGGGGGTCTTCCCTTTGACCATGCTGACGACTGATCCGCCGATCACTGATATCGCACCTCATGTATCACATCGGCGGGGGCTATGCCTCTGCTCCTCTAATTGCCGATTGCTGATATCGCTCATCGCAATCGCATTGTCGCATATCACCCAGTCGCATGTCACTATGCCTGGGGTCCCGATATCATGCGAAGGCCTACCTCCGATGCGATAAGTCGGAGGTCGCAGTCGATGGTTCCTTCCGCTCTTGTTTTAAGTCCTCTGCTTAACCCTTCTGATGTGATTTTCCCTTAGGAGCCTTTTAGGCCATTTTTAGAAGAAATGCCTCATTTCTCAAAGGACAAAAGCAATCTTCTTTCTGCAATAACTTCTTCATCCAAAGTCCATTTTAACCCATTCAAGTTGCAATAGATTTAGAATGAAAAGATCTATGCAATGGGACTATTTCCAAGAGCATCCTTGGACTTTCATTTTCCTCTGTGAGGAACACTTTAGACTTAGAAGTCTATCCAAGATCCATTTTGGATCATGCCTTCCCACTAAAATAACTTTTGGTCTCCAAAAGACTGACATACTGATACGAACAGTAAATGAGAGTACCTCACCCTCTTTTTTCAACCTCTATACACTTCCCTCTGCATAGTACCTCTGAACCAAAGTCTCTAACCACTTTCCTTCCTGGATGTGCTGGTCCCCCTTGGGAAGAACTGCTTTCCTCCTTGACTTCATGCAAAACTATTTCTGAGATGGTCACATAAGGTAGTTTGAACTTCTTTGCCTTGATCATTGATCCAAGGTGGCTCAAACAAATGTAAAGTTACATCTTCTTCACAAAATTTTCATTTGTACCTATTTGAAAAGCTGGCAACAACAACTGTTAATAACAACAGATATACAAACAACAACTGGATGGCCTAAAATCTTGCTCCAACAAAAGAAATAGATTTCACATCTTGTGAACACCTCCATGTTTTACATCTACATACAAATAATGGACTAGATAACAAGCCCACAAAACATGCCTTTAAAACAAATGACCCTTCAAGTCAAGCATGTAGAAAGGATCTCAAGGATTCTCTTTCAAAAGATGAAACACTTCATCATTATCTCCCTCTTGGAGACCAAGTTAACTTTTTCCAAATCAACATTACATGCATGTTACAACAAAGCAATCAACCCTTCAGTTAATTACACATACATGTTCAAATACAAGGAAATCATTAGCATCCCTGTGTTCATGCACATCAAGCTTATGCATGCATTTCATCCTTCAACTTTCTCTTAAGTACATTGTACTTTCGAAGCTGAAATGAACATAATGTTGCAGCAACAAAGTGAGTCTCTTACTCAACTTTTTCCATTCACCTTCTTGGTAAAACCCTGCAACTTGCATTCCATTAACAAAGAAATGCAAATAGATGCATCAATGGACCTGCAATAAGAACTCTAACCATTTCTTACCAATCCATTTCAAAGGTCTTTCCTTTGTCTACACATCAGCATCAACATGTGAATCATCCTGAAACACATCATCCATGGAAACTTCCTTTCCATTTCTGCCATTTTCTCTTTCCACCTTCTTCAAGTTTCGTGGAAGCATTGTTGGATTTAGAGTCCAACATTTTGCAGCAACATGTTCTTGCTTATGGTGGTAAGTGCAACACATGTGCATCCTCTTGACAACATGATTTTCCTTGTCCAATGGACCTTTGGCTTATTTCTTCCTTTCCTTCAAAATTTTCTTGTATGTGGCTATCCTCTTCCAACATCTAGAGACATTATGGTTATCCAAACCACAAAAGGAACATGCAATTCTTTTGACATACTTATATGGAAATTAATCATGCTAAACATAATCAAAAGGAATATGGTTAGAACCAGATTTATACCTTTCTCTTTCACCTTTATTTCCTTCATGAGGAGGTGAATCAAATGAGGAAGTGGCTCCCTTTGGAACACTATCAATCTCTTCAAGGCTTTCAAAGTTTCCACAACTCTCTAGTTCAAGTGTGTGCTTCTGAACACCTGCATCCTACAAATGATGTTTCAAGCTATTGCATCCTCCATGAATACAATCTTCACACTCTTTAGGTAGAAGACCTGCAATGCAACTCCTTCTTGGAGTTATTTCAATGGCCTTCATGGCAGCTTTGGAACTTTCTCCATAATACTGTCCATAGCCAAGACCCAAATACTTAGGCCTTTCCTCAACTATTATTGGCTCAACAATACCTTGTGCATGTTTGCCCAAGCCCTTTCCTTCATATCCCATCTTGGACATTAGCTTGGAACCTATGCCTCTGGTATGTTTTTAAAAGAACCACTACAAGCATTCTTAGAAGAATTTGAAGAGAAACAGGAATTGTTTACCTCTTCTTCATGCTGATACTTGACTAAGGCTTCTTTGGCAACAAAGAGTTGTGTCTCCAACTCATGCATCCTTTCCAGGTTCATTTTTGCAATATGAAGTTGCCTTTCCATTTCCTGCAATTTGTCAAAAAGCAACTGCGTCTCTTCCTCCATGGAATTCAATTGCTCTCTAAGTATGCTTCTCTTCCTTCCATCCTCATACATTTCTCTCACCTTGTCCATCATGATGAACAAGTCTTGCTTCATGTCTCCATAAAAGAATCTTGTGATGAAGGATGAATTTGAGGACTCACTGTAGAATTTTTCATTATCGAAATGAACAAAAGAGCTTCAAACAAGATTAAACAAGAGCTTATTCAGCAACCTTTTGCAACAAACCTCTTTTCCTTGAGGTCCTTTGGGATAGAAGAATGCCTCCAACCCTTCTTCCTTCTTGTCCTTCCTAGACTGAGTTATCAATAGCTTTCCCTTCACCTCTGCAAACTCAAACAATAGTCAGTATGCAGCAAGCATACAACCAATTAGAAAATCAATCCTTGACTGCCCAAACACCTTTCAAACAAGCAATCTTTGCTATGTCAATCAAGCATTCTACTTCATGATACCACTTGCTCTGGTACAACTAGCTTTGATATCACCTTCTTGAAGGTGGGGTTAACCAATCTTAGGCTCTGATACCACCTGATCTGAAATTGGGGCCTAAAGGCTTCTTGCCAAGCTTACAAGAACCTCTCCCACTTCCAAAGCTTAAATATTCCCAAGATCTAGTGATTAACCAATTGCAGAATTAATAATGCTTGAAATAAGTGTATGCTTGTGTTTATTTTTTAATTGTTCAGCGCTTTAAATTATGTTTCTTATGTTGATATTTAAATACATGTGATAGTAAATAATGCAGCAATAAAACAAACACACAGAACAACAATATAATATGGAGTTCACCCGAAACTCTTGGGCTATGTCTCCTTGAGCTCTAGTCAACTCGACTAGGCTCTCTGGGATTATGGCATAAGTCCTTTTAAAAGCTCCACACTCAACTCCACTGGTTCACACAGAACACAATGGGCTTAGAACATTATCTTATCCTTGGCGCTGAAGCTCTCAGGCTTTCTAGCTCTGGATTTGGCTCTGGCTCTGGCTCTTGGCTCTGGCTCGTGGCTCTGGCTTTGGCTCTTGGCTCTGGCTCGTGGCTCTGGCTCTAGCTCTGGCTCTCCCACTGGCTCTCACTCTGTCTCTTCGGATATGGCTTCTTTGAGCTCTCTCTCGGCCTCTGCATGCCTCTGTAATTCGCTTGACCTCCAAGTGACTCTCTCAACAACTTTCAGCTCTCTGGTTCACTCGCTCAACCTCCAAGAGACTCCAAAAAATCCCTCAACTACCTGAGCTTTCCTGCTCTGCCTGCTTTCCGCTCAATCATGCTCTCTGGCTTCTTTGAGGCATTCTTCTGGCTCTGCGGCTTCCTATTCGTTTCTCTGCGTATAATCATTCCTCTGTCTCTTCATCTGGCCCTCTAGCTTCTGGCTCTATGGCTCTACGCATTATAAACTTATCATTGTTTACAAAACGCTTGCTTGCCGCATGGCACAATGATCAGGGGTTGTTACAAAAGAAATCAGGCCCTTTCTTCAAGTGAAAACCTGAAAATGGAACAAAATTCCAATACACAGAGTTTTACCCAAAATACACTATCAGGCCCAAAATCCGGACTTCAACCATTATGAAATCAACCTTATAAACCCTATCAAGTCTGCCCTTTTATGGCTGTCACAAGCCCACCGTTGATCTGCATGATCTCCAATCCAACGGCTGATAGCCATTTCAGGTGGCTTATGTGCACAGAGATTACTCGCCTAAAAAGGCGGTTTTCTCTCTCCTATGTTGTGCCACGTGTCAGCCAGTGTATGGGTTTGGGCAGAGCCTGTCCAATACCACTTACTGCTTGAGGCCTGCCCGAAATCCCACTTACCACGGAACTCGTTTGTATTTCTGTTTTATAACAGAAATGCGCTAATACACAGAAAATCCCAAAAACTCGGATTTCAAATTTTGTGCAATTGGGCTTATAATTCCCATTAGGTCTGGCCTTGATTGCTAATCGCAATCGCTCTATGTCAATGACCCTTGGTATCAGGGATCACCGATTGTTGATATCAGCGTATCGCTATCAGCCCCGTCATTATGTCACACATCGCAATCGCAAAGGCCCCGGACTTTCGATCCGCATATCGTTGATATCACACCTTGCGTATTGCTGGCAGGGGCTATGCCTTTTCTCCTCCGATCGTCGATCACCAATATCTCTCATTGCAATCGCATTGTTGCATATCGCCCAGTCGCATGTCGCTATGCCTGAGGTTCCGATATTGGGTGAACGCCTACCTCTGATGCAATAAGTCGGAGGTCAGAGTTGGGGGTTCCTTCTGCCCTTGCTTTAAGTCCTCCGCTTAACCCTTCCGATGTGATTTTCCTTAAGGAGCCTTTTAGGCCATTTTTAGAAGAAATGCCTCCTTTTTCAAAGGACAAAGACAATCTTCTTTCTACGATAACTTCTTCATCCAAAGTCCATTTTAGCCCATTCAAGTTGCAGTAGATTCAGAATGAAAAGATCTATGAAATGGGACTATTTCCAAGTGCATCCTTGGACTTTCATTTTCCTCTGTGAGGAACACTTTAGACTTAGAAGTCTATCCAAGATCCATTTTGGATCAATATATCAACCAGTCCAAGCTTATCTCTCAAATACACAAGCTTCTTGTTAGGAAGAGGTTTTGTCAAGATGTCAGCTACATGTTCATCAATGGAGATATACCATAGCTACAACACTCCATCCTCCACCGGCTTTGGAATGTAGTGACACTTGTTTTTATGTGCTTTGTCTTTCCATGAAATACTAGGTCTTCAAACAACCATATACAACTAGTGTTGTCATAGTGTATCACTATAGGGTCCATTGGTCCTTCAAACAAATAAGATAACAACCTCCTCAACCAAACAACTTTTTTCTTACTTAAGAAGTTGCAATATATTAAGCCTCAACACTACTCAAAGCAACTGATTCTTGATTTCTTCTCATTTAGGAGACCATGGAGGATCACAAACTAAAAAATCTTCCAGTAGTGCTTCTTCCATCCTACTCACTGCCTCCCCAGCCAGAATCTGTATATCCAATCAAGTGGACATCATTCATATTATCATACTTCAGGTAGTAGTGGATTGTTCCTTGCCAATATCTCAATATATGCTTGGATTTTATCCAATGATTATGTTTGGGCTTTACTTGTAGGTTTTAACCCCGTACAGAAATTACCTGCATACGAATTCTTAGAACAAAAAATAAACAATGGTGAGAGCATAACACATAAAACAAATATACACAGAGATTTTCCTCTGGATTCCAAAACCGGGACTACCAGCTTGATTTTTCATTATATTCCTATCAATGTTACAATACATTTATATACATGTCGAAGCATCCATAAACCCCAATCCATTAACCCTGGATTAGAAAATAACCGTAGTTCCCTTGACCAGATCTACAAAATACCATGGACAGAAAACCATCGCACCCAAAACCATGTGTGAAACCCATGCACAAAACCATAGGTAGGTCTGCCCAACTAATATAGGGTCCCAAAATGAAATTCCTTGGGGTGTTGCCCCAGACCCCATAGAAGGGGGCTACCGTCCCCCTGTGACCCCCCCATTATGCCCAGCGCAACAAAGGGGGGGCTCCACCCCCCCATAGCCCCTCGATTTAACTAGGGGGCTTGTCGTGGAAAGAATATAAGACAATCAAGCATTCTCCCACTTCTTGTTTTATTTCCACAGGGGGCCACAAGAGATCTTAATCATTTATCCACCCTTACAATGCCCATTGTTTCTCTACACCAAGAGAACTTCTCAGAGCTCACAGACTTTTTCAATGCATCTGCAGTATTCTTCAAAGTGTCCACCTTTACCAGCAACACCTTTTTGTCTTCTACCATATTCCTCACAAAGTGATACTAAACATCAATGTGTTTTGTCTTTGAATGATAAGCAGGATTCTTTGCCAATAAAATTGCACTTTGGCTATCACAGTCTATCCTTATAGCTTGTTGTACTAACCCCATACTTGAACACAATCTCTGCTACCAAACTGCTTCCTTACTTACATGAGTG
>APFE031339997.1:134247-149318 GCA_000404065.3 Pinus taeda
TAGGTAATATAAGAAATAAGGTAAAAATACTTTATGGTTATATCAGCTATTATAATGCAAAGGAACAATAATAATAACATATAACAAACTTTTAAAGAACTTAGGGGAAAAGGACGACCACAGAATACAACTACTACAGAAAGGAACTAGGAACTCTAAGACCTTATAAACCAAGGACCGAGGAGGCTAGGAAGACAAGGCTGGGACCCAGCACCTGCTGATCTTCCAGCCATCATCCCTATTTAGATTAATCGGCCTTTTTTCAATCTCCAGGGCCTCTCTAAACTTGCGACGGTGAAATTGGGCAACCTTAGCAATGACTTGAGCCTCTTTAATACAAACATGATGCGTCGTCTTCTCAGCATGTTCTGCCAGGGCTGAGGACTTAGTCCTACCATGCCTTAAGTCTGCCGAATGCTCGCTAATCCTTTGATTGATAGAGCGACCTGTCTCACCAATATAAGGTGTCCCACATGAACACGGAATGACATAGACGCCCTTCATCACAAAAGTCTAAATTCCTTAATAATATTATATTTTTTTATTAAAATAAATTCAAAAACCATTATTTTTACCTATCTTATAAAATATTATTTATTATAATAATTACAAATGTGTCAATTATATTTCTTCCATACAAATTCTTGTTAACCATAAAATCTTTTTTATAAATAATATAAAGCAACCCTTACATAATTTACCACTCATGATATTGTTAACCAAAAAATCTCTTTTATAAGTAATATAAAGCCACCCTTACCTAATTTGTTTACCACCTATCATGAGTGGGGACGTAGTGTTACATTTACTCAAGGGCCTTAATTACTCAACCTTTAATCAACAATCCGCCTGCAAGATTGTGACTATCACTCTTTTTAGAATCCAACCATAGTGTAGGCGATAACATCACCCTACATTTAATGACCTAGTTAATCAATATCATAATGGAAAATGAAAATAGTTTTTAAATCTGCATTTTTATGATTAGTGTCAATGTTTATGAATTTTTCGGATGTACTACATTTATTTTAACTCGATATTTTAGACCAAGCTAATGTATAGAAATAATTAGCGAGAAAAAATTTAATCATTTATTTATATTAATATATAATCAACTCAAATTCGAGGTGTAAATTCGAGGTGTATATTAGTTAGTGGTATGATGTATTTTTAAAGCATTTCTTGTAATGTGATTGGTTCAAACTCTCAACTAACCATCTGTACCATATAAAGTTGCATTGATACACTTTGAGGTTATAGTAGTAGTGGTTGGAATCAACTTTGTATGACACAAGTACAAGCCCTCCCTAGTTACTGATTTCGCTAATTATAAAAATTACAATCAACTCAAATTTGGGTTTTTTAATGGTTAAGAAAGTTGACCAACATTTATTTTATTTTATTTTTAGCTATTTAGTATTCATAGAACCTTTATTGTTTTTTAATTGATATTTATATAAATGTCTTTGTTAATCCTTAATTCTTAATTTGATAAAAAATAATGGATAGGGATTTTGGGTCACCATGAGACTCACCTGCTTGTCGTAAAACCTTAATTCAATTTTCATTAATCTTTCAACCATCATCTCAATTCATATTATTGGGATGTTTATTAATCTCAATAGCTTCTTTGAACTTTATGCTTGGGAAAACATGGTATCTACACATGACAAACACCTTAAGTAACCACTCACACAACTAGATCAAAGACCATAATGCCAATATTTTTATGTGGTTAAAACCCTTTAAGAGGGAAATAGTCCATAGCCCAACAAATGTGGCACTTGATACAATTTTATTAATGCAAAAGAAAAAAATTACATAAGGGAGTTCTCACAATTCATCATTAGCCATGACCCTCCTTTCTCTTTAAATAGAGATCATGGACCAATCAGGTGTTAAACCACAGATCAATAGTCATCAATATCAAGGAGAACATAATTCGTCAAATCACTATATGTCTAGAACATATCATGACAGTTGGATTACAATGCAACTAATGCATACTAAAGAAACGCATTTTTACTTAATAAATACATTTGACCAAGTTCAATTTAAATAACACTTAACTTTCTAAATATCTTAACTCATTCTCTTTGAGTAATGTTCAATTTTGGTTAAGGTTGTGCTACCTTTAACGAAGATTTGATGCTTAGTCGTGTCCTAGTGCTCTGCAAGAAAAGGGATCAAACTTGATTATTATTGATACGAATTGCATTGTCTTTGATTCTACATTTGATGTAATGGCCAATTACCAATATAAAGTTTTCCACGTTAATAGAAACCACAGAAACACCCTTTTGTCTTGTGGATCAATGGGGTCCTTAACTAGCTGCATGGGATTTGTAATTATTGTTACAAGTGGAAAAGTTGTCAACATTCTTCTTCCCAAGTACCTTGGAAATCCCATCATTATTATGTAATGCCTCACCCCGCATTTACCCACTTTTACAAGCTCTCCAGGGTAAACATGAGTTGAGTGTCACTATGATATGAATCGACCTCCAAGTTCTAGTTATGGAAGTGAGGCCAACTAACCGAAAGCAAACTATTATTTCTCAAAGATTACAGATCACTCAGGAGCTTAACAACCACCCTAGGTGATCAATCCATGAGATGGATCTATTTTTCACCAACTTGACTCCATAATTGCACCCATAACACCTCATGCAAGTGGCTAGGAGGCTACAATCGTAACCATAAGCCTGCCTACTAGTGGTTATGAGCCAAAATCCTCAGTTATGTGCCAACAGTTGCGAGATCTATGCCACCTTTTCAGGATAGCCTCCATACCATTTCCCATAACTTCCTATAACTTTCTAGAAACATAACTAAGAAGATAATAATTCTAAACAGTCAAAACTTGAGAAAGATCTTGAATAAAACATGCCTAATACATGATAGAAATTTCGTCAAAGATATGGTAAACATGAAATCTACAGGTCATGAATGCATATCTGATTATAAACTTCTGAACTTCATCTGAGAATCACCAAGAATGATCAATTCCCTCTCAAGCTAGCTGAAACAACACTTGTTAGCCCATGCATTCATCAACCATTCAATAACTTATCAAATCATGAATGAGAGCCATAACAAAAGCACATCATAAAAACATGCTTATAACCAGCATCTAACCAGAATAAAAGCCATGACTAATCAACTATAATATCAACATAATAACCAATACAAGTTATCATAGATCACAATAGGAAGATAACTGATATTAACATATGCAAATGCCAACCAAGTTAGGAACTACCACGTACCACTCGACCATAGATTGGTTTGAACCAAATATCTCTTTTAGCCAATCACCCCTATGCCACATTCCAAGCATGCATATGGGATCATAAGGGTTAAACCAAAATAGAACCAACCAATTCTTCTAGAGGCCAAACCACCTCAACCCTCCACCACAGTGATTTCACCTAACCAGTCCAGAAATCACTAATACCGACTAGATTGGTCTCTTCCCAAGTTGTCCGTGGCTCCAATGATTCTATCTCAACCCACAACCTCTAGGGACACAAGTTTTTACAGGGCTCCAAAGAACTACCATCTTAACCCACAACCTCTAGGGACCTAAGATATTCCAAGGCTCCAATGATTCTATCCCAACCCACAACCATAAGGAACCAAAGAACCATTCAGAAAATCCAAATGGGAAATTCACTACATCATGGCTATCTAGAAAATAGCAAGGCAAAGCTAGAACCATTGTCAATCTAGGCAAATCTCCATGCAAATGACAACAAATAACCAAGCAACCACATGCATGTATCATGCATTCAAAAACCAAGAAATCACACATGTAACCTATTACCTACAAAATATCACTTGTTGTAGTTGCTAATCCATCCTTCTCTTCTGCTGCCCACCAATTCCTCACTTGTCCTTTGCTTGCTTGCTTCAAGTCCAAGTGAATTCCAGAATGCTCCAAGAATGCTCTAAGTGTGCAAGACTGTATGAGATAATGAAAGAGAGTTGAACCCAAAACTATCAAAAGCTGACAACTATTTCTCTAATGCCTTTTTTTCATTAGGTCTAATTTTTCTTCATTTTCCCTCATTTTTCCTCAAATTTCCTTTGCATTCATATTTTTGTCTTTTCACCTTCCTTTTCTCCTATTTTCCTTTATTTCTCATAATTAAATTCCAATTGTTGCTTCTTTGCCTTTTCCAATTTTTATAGCCACTAATAAACAACAAGTGATACCCACTATAATTTTTTTCCAATATTCAACTTGGAATACTTGTCCTATGACCTTGGTCTTATTTTATTTACATAGAAAATTAAGTAGGGGTTGTTACAAACCCCTTCCCCTTGGGGGAACATCATCCTCAGTGTTATATGACACTTATAACCAGCAAAATATTCTTCCCATGGAGCTTTATAACACAAATCAACGTAGAATTTAAAACATACCAAACTGATGAAAAATCATGACCATCATATCGCTTATTGGAGCTTGAGAACACAGCTCGATGCAGTGTTTACAACATACTACTTATTGGATCTTTATAACACAACTCATTTCAGTATTCACAATAGACATATGCATATTATATATATAACAAAAAAACATATACCAAACACATCTACTCAACCAACAAATAAAGAAGGATACAAATCCTGCTTCTAATAATCCATCTCTCATGTAGCTTCATCAGGCCCAAAGTGCTTCCATTTCACTTTAACTTGCTCTATTTCTTGGTTATATAACATGAGTTATTTCCGCTACAAAATGCACTGAGGTTCTAGATGGAACTCTCCCTCTAGTTTCACCTGCAATATAGACCAATCAATCACATGATAAACATCCTAGACATATCTCTTAAGCAATGAAACATGGAAAACATTATCGACTTTCACTATTTGCAGTAGTGCAAGTATGTATGCCATTGGTCCAATCCTCTCAAGGATCTCAAAAGGCCCACAATGTCGAGGTGTCATCTTGGCACATGATCCAATCCTCAAGGAAATCCTCTTGGGCTTGATGGGCAATTACACATGCTCCCCAACCTGAAACTCCTTGAATTCTCTATGTTCATTTGCATAACTCTTCTTCCTATCCTGAGCTGCCTTTAAATTCCTCTTAATAACCAATATCTCTTACTTCATATTTGCCAACATATCCGGTCCAATCAACACCATGTTCACTGTATCACTCCAGTTGATGGGAGTATTACAACTTTTCCCATAAAGAGCCTCAAATGGGCTCATCTTCAAGGATTCTTTGTACCCATTATTATATGCAAACTCTACGAGTGGAAGATACACTTCCCACTTCCTTAATTGATGCATGGCATACATCCTCAACATGTACTCAAGAATCCTATTAATCTTCTATGTTTGTCCATTTGTCTATAGATGATAAGTTGTGATGAAGGCTAACTTTGTCCCTAAGCCTGCAAACAACTCCTTCTAGAACTTGAAAGTGAACTTGGTATCTTTGTCTGATATGATCTTCTTGGGAACTCCATGCAATCTTAGTGTCTCCCTAATGAAAATCTAAGCTACCTCACTAGTTGAATTCATAGACTTCATTGCAATGAACTGAGCTACCTTGTTCAACCTATCAACCATAACCATGATGGAACCATGTTGCTTTAATGTCCTCAACAAACCTGTAATGAAGTCAATGGAAATGACCTCCTATTTCCATTCTCTAATTAGAATAGGCTTCAAAAAACCAGTTGGGTGCTTACACTTCACTTTTACCTGTTGATAGTCCAAACATCTAGCAACAAACTCAACCACCTCTTTCTTTAGATTCAACTGTAACACCCTCCTCCCACATTTACCCAAGTTAACTGGTCTATTGGCATAAACATGTGACGAGAGGCTACTGCAATCTCATTCAACTCCCCATGTGTAGTTAAGGAAGTGGAACCGATACAACACAACCAATCTGACGTTCTTTACATGTCACAAAACCTATAGGAGCCAACCAACCCTTCCAGGTGATCAACCCCTGAGACAACCTGACACGTCACTACCTTAGATCCTTAGTCATTCCCATGACATGGGAATGCATGCGACTGGGACCCTCCATTCGCTCTCACAACAAGGGTATGCAAGCGATTGGGGTCTTTTTCAAGGCCAGGACTCAGGCCACTTCCCATAACTCCATGAAGCCTTCTGGAATGAAAAGTAACATCGAAACAATGATACAAATGAAAATAATTGAACAAAGACTTGACTGGACCCCCACTAGCCATGACAAGAATTTCGTCAAACATGTCACAAATATGTAATCTACATTGCATAACAACAGATCTGAGCATAGGGGTCTCATACTTATATGAGAATTATTAAGAAGCATTGCTGCCTTATCACATTAGTTGCATTATCATATATTGGTCATATATTTTGTTCATTCATTTACAAATCAAAACATGATGAGAACCATACATCATCACTATCATAAAACATGCTCATAACCAACATATAACGAATAGAAATAATAAGGATACATCAACCATAAAAATGCCACATATGAACTAATACATTTGCTCATAAAATACCAAGAAAAGGAACTCTTATTAATGAATGCAAAAGCCAACCAGGTTTGCGACTTCCATGAACCACTCGACCATAGGTTGGATGAACCAAATCTTTCTTTCAGCTAATCACCCCCCTGCCATGTTCCAAGCATGAATATGGGATTCATAACCAAAAATCAACCAAGGCTTTCCGATGCTACACCACCTCACTGTCATCAATAGAACCTGGATTTACTGCAATCGACACTGTATCACTAGGCCCTAAACAAGCACGTATTCCACTAGATTTCTCCACATAAACCATGAGGAATTTTCCTATCTCCTAGCCTATAGGCTTTATCATAATCCACACCGGATCACTAGGCCCTAACTGAGACTCAAATATTTGGGCTTTACCACATATCCCATCCTAGGATTCCTAGGCCCAATCGAGACTCCACCCACCATGCTTTACCGTATATCCCATCCTAGGATTCCTAGGCCTAATGGAGAGCATCCACCTCTAGGCTTTATCGTATATCATGCCATTCACCAGTCAAGGATTCCTAGGCCCGTTGAGGTAAAATAAAATCCAAGTTTACCATAACCCATAGCCCCGTTTAGGGGTCACTATGTCACGTGTTCTTTCTTTCAGATACCACCCCCCTCAATTTTGAATCCATTTGGAAATCCAGCTCAACCAAAAACATGAGAACCCATCACACCATGGCTATCTAGAAATGGAAAGGCTAGGATGAAAAACATTGTCACACCTAGAAAAACCCATGCCCATGACAACAAGAGAACCATGAACACACATGCATAGACATGCATGCTAAATACGCAAGGAAATCACACATGTAAATCAATAACTACAAATCATCCCACTGTAGCTACTAGATCCTGCTCTTCCTTGCTTGATCCTTGCTTTCCCTTGCCATTTTTGCTCTTCTAGATCCAATTTTGAAGTGCTCCAAGAAAACTCTAAGCGTCGAAGAGTGAGAGAGAGAGAGAGAATAGGGAGAGAGCTCCAAAACTGAACTGACAAAAGGTACCAATTGATCCTTAAAAGCCTTTTTATTAATGAGACCTCTATTTTCTTCAATTTTCCATTATTTTCCTTCATTTTCCTCCTCACATGAAACCTGTGACCTTTTGCCTTCCTTTTCTCCTATTTTCCATTATTTTCATATATAAAATGCCAATTAATGTCTCTTGCCTTTCCAAAGCCTTTGCTATTTCCTTTTCCAATTTCCTTAGCCATCATAAACCAAATGAACACCCACACTAGGATGTTTTTCCCAACATTTAGCTTGGAATAACTGTCCCATAGACATGGTTATTATTTCTAATTTATTAACTTTATTTACATGGAATTTTCACTAGGTTTGTTACAGAAGCCCCCCCTGGGGGAACACCATCCTCGGTGTTTAATGACACCTACAACCAACAAGATTGTTATAAGAAAACCATACTTACCATGGAGATTTATAACACAATTCATTGTAGTATTTACAATGATCATCCTACTAAAAAACAAACCAACATGACAACCATAATGACATGACACCCATACCGCTTATTGGTTCTTTATAACATGACTCATGGCAGTATTTACATCCATATACATATGTACATAAACCAAAACATATACCAAAAACATTCGCTCAACCAACGAATAAAGAAGGATACATGGCCCACATTTGATCCGCCATCTTCCATGTAGCTTCATCAAGCCAAAATTACTTCCACTACACTTCAACCTGCTCTATTTCTCAGTTCCATAGCATGAGAATATTACTCTGCAATATACACTGAGGTTCTGGCTGGAATTATCCATCTGGTTCCACCTGCAATATAGACTAGTCAATCACATGATCAAAATCTTTAACATATTTCTTATGCAATGCCACATGGAAAACATCATGGAATTTCATTGTTGGAGGCAGTGCAAAACAATAAGCTAATGGTCCAATCCTTT
This sequence comes from Pinus taeda, assembly GCA_000404065.3. Taxonomy (NCBI): domain Eukaryota; kingdom Viridiplantae; phylum Streptophyta; class Pinopsida; order Pinales; family Pinaceae; genus Pinus; species Pinus taeda. Next base: position 142,717 of record APFE031339997.1, read on the forward strand.
TAAGAATATTGAAAGGTCCACAAAACTGAGGTGTCAGCTTGGCACATAATCCAATCCGCAAGGATATCTTCTTGGGCTTGATACGAAAGTACATCTGTTCCCCAACCTAAGACTCCTTGAACAACCTATTTCGATCTACATAAATATTATGTTTGTCTTGTGTTGTTTTCAAATTATTCTTTATTACATGTATTTCATGTTCCATTTATGCCATCATGTCCGATCCAATCAACACCTTGTTAACTGGATCACTCCAACTGATGGAAGTATTACAAATCCGCCCATACAATGCTTCAAATAGACTTATCCTATTATTGATACCCATTATTGTAAGTGAACTCAACTAGTGGAAATACTATTCCCACTTCCATTGTTGATGCATCACATATATCCTCAACATGTTCTCCAATATCCTATTGACCCTCTCTATCTTTCCATCTTTCCACGAATGATAAGTTGTGCTAAAGGCCAACTCTGTCACCAAACATGTAAACAACTCCTTCCAAAACTTGGAAGTGAACTTAGATTCCCTGTCTGACATAATATTCTTTGGAACAACATTCATCTGACCACATATTTGATGAATACTTGTGCTACATCACTAGCTAAATAAGTAGACTTCACTGGAATGAAGTGTGCTACCTTTTGTCAACTTGTCCGCCACAACCATGATGGACTCATGTTGTATAGATGTCCTCAGCAAACCTATGATGAAATCCATGGAAATTACCTACCATTTCCACTAAGTGATCACAATCTATTGTGGTAGTCCACTTGGATTCTTACGTTTTACCTTTATCTGTTGACATTCGAAGCATCTAGCCACAAACTCTACCGTGCCCTTCTTCAGATTCGGCCAATAATAAAACTTATTTACTGTTGTCAATGTATTTTGATATCCTGGGTAACCTGAATACAATTTCGCTTGAAAATATCTCAAGATAGTATTCTTGAGCTCACCACTGCCTGGCACATATATCTTATCCCTAAATTTGATCAAGCCATCTTCTGTAAGACAATAGTCCACATCCTGAGTACATGCACCCTGCTGTAACATGTGCATAAGCTCCATGTACTTGTCATCCTACTGACTTTCCTATAAGATCTGATCCTATAAGTCCGTCCCATAAGAAATCGTAGTTTATATATGATTCACCTATATCCACATGCTAAGAGCATTTGCAACCCTATTCTCCTTACCCTTGATGTACCTGATCTCAAAATTGAACTCATTGATTGTGGCCAACCATCTAGCTTTTCTGACATTCAAATTCATTTGGTCAAATAGATACCTCAATCCACTGTGATCACTCATCAATACAAACCTCCTACCAAGAAGTAGTGCTTCCACATCTTCAACTCATGAATGATCGCTACCAACTCAAGATCATGTGTCGAATAATTCTGCTCATGCTCATTCATTTTTCGTGATTCATAACATACCACATGTCCTTCTAGCATAAGAAATCCATCAAGTTCTCTCTTGTAGGCATATGTACGCAACACAAACTCCTTGTCTAGATATGCAATCTTTAACACTGGAGCATTTGTCAACAACTTCTTTAGCTGCTCAAAACTTGTTGCAGATTCCTTTGTCCATTTAAATTTCTTACCTTGTCGTGGCAATGATGCAATAGGATATTAAATCCGAGAGAAGTTTTTGATGAACCTCCTATAGTAACCTGTTAACCACATAAATGATCTTACCTCTTCCACATTTCTAGGAGCTACCCACTCCATGATATCCCTTATATTCTCTCGATCTACTGCTATGCCTTCCTTGGAAACAACATGTCCCAAGTAATGTACCTATGTCTAAAAGAAACTGCATTTTCTAAGATTAGCATACAATTTATGATCTCTCAATAATCTCAACACTGTTGTTAAAGGCTCAACATTTTATTCGTCATTTTTAGAATATATCAATATGTCATCAATGAATACAATAAAAAAAATTTGCAGATAAGGACACAACACACTATTCACCATGCACATAAAAGTAGCTGGAGCATTAGTCAAACCAAGTGGAATTACAATAAACTCATAATGCTCGTACTTGGTCCAAAAAGTTGTCATGCATATGTCCTCTTCCTTAATGCGTACCTGATGATATCCTGATCTCAAATCAGTCATCGAGAACACTACTTCTCCCTTCAAATTATCGAACAAGTCATCAATCCTTGGCAACATATATTTGTTCTTGATGGTCACTTTGTTTAACTACCTGTAATCGATGCATACCCTGAGAGTACCATCCTTCTTCTTCAAAAAAAATACCAGTGCACCCCAAGGTGATACACTTGGCCTAATGTAACCCTTGTCAGGCATTTCCTTCAATTACAACTTTAACTCTACTAACTCTAGAGTGCTCACCCTGTATGGTGCCTTTGATGTTGGTGTTGCCCCTAGTACCAACTCAATATAAAAGTTTACTTCCCTATGAAGCGAAAACTCTAAAATATCTATCGGAAGTACATCTTGAAACAACTGCAAGATCGAATACCTACTCAATACCTCTGTATCCTCAACAGCCTTACCTTTATCAAAAGAAATGTGCACTATAAATAACACACACCCTTTTCCACGAATGTGATTTTCCTACATAGTTGTCACCATTCTAACTGATGGTGCCTTCTTATTACCTTGTAATATTATATGTTCTCCATTTTTAGCCAAGCACTCAATGGATTTGTCATAACAATCCACTTTGGTCCTATAAATATACAAAAATTCCATGCCTAATAACATACTATGTGATCCCAACAAAAATACATTCAAATGTGATGATGTAGGCATACTATTCAACTTGAATGCACAAGTTCTTACCCAATGATATACTCTCTTCTTTGTACCTATAGCCAACTGCACTAACCAGGATTCTACATGCACTTATCTAGTCAAACCACATTTATCCACCAGGTCATAACTAACATAACTATAATTAGTTCTAGGGTCAATAAAAATGGAAACAACTTGATCACAAAGCTTCTCATCCATCTCGATAACAGTTGCATGGTGCTCTGCTTGCTTGTTATCTAGTGCTGCATAAATATGAGGAATGCTCTGCCCAACATCCCCAACAGTTTGTGCCTCTTATGTACTATATATCTAAGGCCTACTACCCTGATTATGCGTACAACCTCTCTTAAGATGTTCCTTACCACACTTCCAACATTCCAACTATGTTGTTCCATCACCTCTATTATGTTATTGTGACCCATGTCCCTATCTAGCTACATTGAACTTCTTGTATGGTTCAACATTTTCTTTCTCTTTTGCATTTTGAGACATTGTTCTTTTTTACTACCATTTACCTTTACCTTTATCTTTCCCTTTCCATCCTTGCTGAGATTCATTCTTACGCTTTGACTTTTCATAGCAATGATTCAATTTCCCAATAGCTTCCTCAACTAATCAAGGCTCATCCACTCAATCCATTCTCTAAATGTTAATGGAAATCCATTGACAAATCTCTGAACTTTAGCTTTCTCATCTTTAAGATATGGTACATACCTTAATAGCTCCAAGAACTTGGTCGTATACTCCTCATCTGTCATCGATCCCATCTTTAGCCAGGGAAAATTTTAGGGGCTAATATTCGTAGGTGGGCTACTTTTCCATGATTTTTCCAAAAAAAAGATTCGCTAATTTCCATTTTTTCTAAAAACGATTCGCCCAAATTTTATAGTATGAAATTAGTTCACCTTAAAAATAGCCAAAAAATTAATCTATACTATATAAAATTATTATAAATTTGAATATTTTTACAAATATATTGTCAAACATTTAATAGATTTCATATGATGGACTACAAGATTCACCAAGTTTTATAAACTTCAAAATAAATTTCCATCCTTGAAATTTTCCTTGTCTTTAGCTTATAAAATTCTTTGGCCTTATTGTTGTGGTATCTTTCTGACAAGTACTTTTTCCATAAAATTCTTTTGAAGTCATGCCAACTCAACTCCTCTTTCCTGATGTCTCTAACCCACTTTACATCTTCCCACCAGATATACACTTTACCTTTAATATTGAATGTCGTTATTCTGGACTTTATGTTCTCTAAGTAATCATGTAGTTTGAAGAACTTTTTCATCCCAAGTAACCAAGCCTCTGCATCCTTCAACTTCTTCACATCTCCATCAAAAGTAGGTGGTTTAGCTTTCTTAAACTCATTTGAAAGTATCCCCTGCCACTCCTCCTGTAAGGATGATAAAGATGACGATCATAGTGCCTGTTGGAACCAAAACTAGAATAGTACATGTGTCCATCACCTCTCCTATCCAGTTGTAAGAGTGAAATTTCAAAGTGAGATAGTTGAAAAAGGTGAAATTTCTAAGTGCAACAATTGAGAAAGCTTACCCGGAAGATGGGCACTTGCAACTAATAGTGGAGAAGGCTCGTCATGCTCCAAATGCGTGCAAAGCTCCAAAGCTAAAGATAAGTGTGTGAAATGAGCTCTAGGCTAGGCTCTTTATATAGGGAGAGTACAAGTTATGGTTTGAGAGTGTGCTTTTGCATGTATCAACCACCCAAGATAAGTCCAATTTACCTTTTTTTTATATATAATACCCATATATTCCATATGAGGGATATACATATTACTTCCATTACATCAAAGTTCATCATGGCATTTGCATGAATTGAACTTGGGTGGGGAGGATCCCATTCATTCTTCCCGACCACCCAAGAAAAACCCAATCAACACACACAAACACAACCAAGATTTTTGTGAAATATTTATTTAACATCTCTCTCTCTCTCTTGATATATATATATATATAACTTATAAACAAAAAATAATATATACATTTAAAAATTAATTAGAAAATTTTCCCTAAATGAGATGTTTCACACAAGAAAAGGGGTGGGGTGGTCTGTCATCGTCCCACTTGGCCACATGTCTGAGGGACATGGAAACACACCCCCTTAATGGTTTTGCACTGAATTTTGAAGATGTCACTGGGGATGCCCCCACACCACAATCTAACATCCAGTGTATAACATACCTCCCCTGTAATTTCACTCCTCTATGGGTCTTCTCAACCTGACAATAGATCCTCTCACTTTCTCATATGCTTTGGTTACCTCGTGCCACTAGTCTGATGAAAAATCCATTGGTGAATTCCATAATTTCCATGTTGATGGCCACCATTCACATCGTATTCGATGGAAACTTCAGGAAACAAGGAATTCATCCAGACAATATGCAACTCTCGATTAAAACATGGAATCCAGAAACTAGGTGGAATTCCTTATTGTGGACTTAGGACATAGGCAATAAAATCGAATTTTATCAACACTATTCTCTAGGCCATGAAAAGTCTACCACTCCTTTTCCACTACCAGTCTTTATTCATCTTATATCTCTTAGCGGAATTCTCAGTGGGGAAAGCTAACTCATTGAAAAGCCCATCTCTATCTCTTTGGATTTTTCCATTCACTACACAAAGTCGAATCAGAGTCAGAAGTTGAGTTTCACTTTTGGAACAAGAAGCATCTTGCATTTCTAGGTTGGCATTTGGATTCTAGCAAAGTGGACAAATTTCTCATGTTTGGTCTCGTCATTCCTCTTCTTAGGTTTACCACCCTTTTTCTTGGCTTAAGCTATTTCACTCACCCTTTCTTTGGTGCAGTTTTGATTTTCCCTTTAGTTGATTTATTGGGCTTTATCTCTTTCATGTCTGTTTTCTTTGCTATTAAACATCATTGTGTCTCCAAGTTTTCAAGTTGTTAGCACTCTATAGTTTTCCTAGGCTGAAAAGGAAACTGCAGAGGTAACCAAAAACCACTTTCAAAGCTAGGATCTAGCCCTTCCAGTGTTCAAAGAGGGCTCTCTCTGTGTGATTTTTAATTTTAATTTTTAGATTTTAGGCTAGGTATGAAAGGACAAGATATACTTTTAAAAATTTTAGTTGTAAAATGGAAGATATGTCCATTGGGAATGGAGTCGTAAGGTCTTCAATAATCAATTAAAATAAACAGAGGAGCAGAAAACAGGGATAGGTAGGAAGACTCATAGATCTTGTAGAGTTGTTGTGGTGTGAATGAGATGAATGAGAATTAAGTTCAATTAAATATAGAGCATACACAGATGAATTATATACTTAATATCAGAAAGAAAACATTGATATCGTTTAACGAGTTAGCGCAGAGTACTGAAAGTAAATTCGACCCTTAATCTTCTTATAAACAATTTAGGAAGAAAAATATTCATGTGAAACTTGAAAGAAAACATATTTACAAAGAGGGAAACATCACCATTTGCTTAACACAAGAATCCCGAAACCAAACTACCCCTGTATCACTGAAATAATTACTTCAAATGTATTTCACTGCTTACAATTACATAAAAATATTTTCTTCTTGCATAATCCAACCCTTACTGAGTCTTTTTACAAACTATTTATAGACTTTGTCTCGAATAAATTTTGTTAAACACACATGGACAACAAGAAACATGTGAAATATAAAACATGCAATACAATTTTATTAACAAGAGATTTACATTTATAGTACATTATGTGACTGTTGGGATTCACATCCCAAGGTCTCTTGGACTGCTTTTGTCCATTCGACTTCCACACTAACCCATTTAGGAT
>APFE031339997.1:156945-205140 GCA_000404065.3 Pinus taeda
GCCGGATCTATGTTTTTCATCTCTTCTTCCTTCATCCTTGCCTTTCGGATCAGCAGATGCGCCTCTACATTTACTGCACTGTTTTGCATCTCGTGAAGTGTTGCAATGTCCCTTTCTCTCAACTGAAACTCCATCTCCGGATCAAAGCCACCCGGATAGTGCAAGAGAGCAGATCTAGGAGTAGGCCTTATATCCGCTGGCATTGAATAATAAACTTGGTTAAATCTGGCCGAAAATTGTTGTACTGTCTCCCCTGGCAATCTTTTCAGCTGGTTATACTCTTCTACAATCACGAAAAGGTTTTGTCCGATCATCCACCTGTCGATAAAAACTTTGACGAACTGCTGGAAATCTGAGATGCTTGCATCAGGCAGGGCTTTGAACCAACTCTTCACTTTAGCTTGCAAAGAAAGAGCAAAAAGCCTAATACTAACATCTTCATCATCAACTTCACAAAGATCTAGAAAATTCTCAACATTCTGCACATGTTGCTCAGCGTTGAATTTCTTACATTCACCATCAAACCTCAGCAAGTATAGATCATAATTTTTGGGGAAAGCATGAAGAACAAAAGGTAAAACAAGAGGTCTATACCGATCGGGAATGTTACAAGGTGTAGGGGTATGTACAACGGGTATAGAATCAGTCTTGGTCTCTTGAGACTCATCAATTTGAAGATGGTTATCAAAAAATTCAGAAAAAGGATCTTGATCAAGCTCAAAGGCATGCAAATCTTTGGAATTCACGATCTTCAAAGGGAAAGAATCAACTGCAGGCCGAGGATCTCTTCTCAAACATAGTATACTTTGCAAAGCCTTCTTACATTCTTGGGAAAAGAGAAGAAATAATTTATGACAAAGAACAAAATGTCTTGGATGAAATTCCAACTTGAATACCTGATCTGTCCATGTTGTCCTTTCATGTTTATGCTGGTCGGGATCATCCTCCAGTGGAGTCTTTGGATCTGATCTCAAAACTGATTTAGAGTCGCCAGGTGAATGATTTCAGCCTGTCAAGTGTTTGATCGGTGTCCACCATCAAAAATCAGATCTGAACTTGATACATGTACTGGGGTGAAATGCAAATGAAGTGCTATGCTCACAAGCTCACGGAGATTGACTGAAGCAGCATTTATCTACTTGCGCTGATGCAAAGCAAGAGCGTTTTCGAAGGCTACCTGGCATAACTTCAGGCTCCGTCTAAGACTCATGAGACAAACACATCAATCTACCACAAGTTTTTTCTCCCCAGTATGGTCGCCAGTATGTTAGCGCTTGAAATTTCACCTCAGGCTGAGAAAGGCAAACCTCAAGGCAACATCAAACCATTTAGCCTCATAGCTAGCCCTACGGGGCAGGAGAAGGATCTCTCCGGTCTATCTCGTAAAATCGCCAATAGATGAGATGACCAATAAGGTAACACTGATATTAGGCTAGTAAACTGATTAGAAAGATTGATATTGAAGTTTTTGGGTTTTTTGGTGGCAAATTGAGGGGATGGCAATTTTAGGTGCGGGGATTGGACACAATTTCTGCAGGGGGTTCTTTGGGGCGAGGTAGGAGACAATATTGATGCCTTTAACTGAAGTGGATGGTCAGGAATGACAGTGAGGATCTAAGGAGAGCAAACAATAACTTTGAATTCTCCTTAAACAGTGGAAAACATTGAAATTAAACAAACTTAAAAGCAGAGCATGGCAAGCATGAATTCTTACTTTAACACTTCATTTGTTTAATGTGGAGAAGTAAAGCAAGGAAATGAATCACATAACAAAGCTTACAAGAACATTAAGAAACACACCATCAACACATGAGTCCGCAAGAATCCCAAAAAGGACTGCAAAACCCTGGTCTTCCTTAGCCAAAAATTGCAGAGATACAGTGAAATAATACAATGATAGCTTCTCCCTCAAGAGTCCAACTTTCCAACCTCTCAAAATGACTAAGAAAACACATAATATAGGCAAGCTAACCTCTTCCCTTGCCTCTAGGGGTCGAGCTCATCCTTCTAGGAGCAGTTTGAACTAATTCCAAACTAAGCAGTAGATAATAGGCAGCTCAACAACTTGCCTCTATTACTTAGCTAACTGATTCATGCATTAATTATTCACTTTTTACATCAAGGAAGCTTCTAGAAGAGTAAAGAGAGGTAAAATCTATCAAATTTCCATGAAAATATTACATTTATCCATCATATACAAGTAAAAATAATCAACCATAGTCAAAACAGTGTTTTTTGACCAAAAAAGTCAATTTTGGCAAAGTTAGCTCTCACATTCGTGCCCCCTGGCTCTCACTTCCGTGCACCTTTGCAGCAACTTTTGAGTGGGTTCCACTGGTCCAAATCAGGTTAAAGATGGCTCAATGGAAAGCTTAGTTTGTCTACTTTCCATCCCAAGTAGAATTTCTTAATTTGGAGTTGTTTTTCCCCCTCAAAAACCATTTCTCCCAAGGTCACTTTCTGCAACTCAAAAAGTCGGCAGAAAGTCATTTTTTTGATGTATTTTGAGCTTTTGGAGGCTCAAATCTCAAAATCAAGCTTCTCCAAAGTATTGGTAATTTTTCTCTTTGCATTCCCTTTCCAAAAATGCCAAGTTTTCAAAATTCCGAGCAGTCCTTCAAAACATCCGCACTTGGGACGCGGACATGACACGGGAAAAACCTGTAAATGGCACAAAAAATTCACAAATGAAAAAATTTTCTCCAAATTTCTTGAAATTTGGGCTGGGTGTTCCCAATCAAGTACCATTCTCATCCAAAGAGTCTTTGGCCAAAATTTGGAGTGGATCGGGTGTTTTCTTTCATTTTTGTGTTTTGGCCAACCGTCCTTGGAGCACCTTCGTTCTCGCCGATATTTTTGACATTTCTCTCAAACCCTGACACCTGTGTAAAAAGTGAATGAGGTGTTTCTTCCTTGGCATGTGGTGGACAAAAACCTCTCTCAGTTTTCCAAAATTCATCTCTGACTGCTCTGAAACATCATTTGAGTGAAACTTGCCCCGATGTGTGAAACAAAGAATTTGGTCGAAATGAAGCGAAATGAAGGGGATAGGGGGCTTCTAAATTCTTGGGGAAATTTTTGGGAGTGGGGAGGGATGTTAGGAAGCAGGGGAAAGTGGAATCTCAGAGATTGAGTGAGGGAAGGGGTCCAAAAGGGCAAATCACAGGCCAAACCTAGAAAATTGCCAGGTTGTAGCTAGAAACTAGGGTTTGTGCAAAAATGAGGATTTTGGGGAATCTGAGTGTTGGGGAAGTGTATGATATGGTACTTTAAGGATAGGGGAAGGTGTATGAACATCAGGAAACAAGTTTTGCCATTGATTTGCCCATCCAAGAGAAATTGGCTTCAAAACCCTAGGAGAGGGAAATGAACTTGCCAAGACACAACTGAAGCATGAACAATATGTAAAATGACTCATTAGACACTGAAATGATAATGACAACCCTATGAATGATGATAGACTCAGCTAAATGATGACATAGACCGCCATTTGGACAACTTTACAAGGAGTGAAAGCAAACCCTAGACCTAATGCCTAGTGACCAAATTTTGCTTGAAAACTCTTTGAAATGACAAAATTTGACCTTGACACTTCAAAATCACTTTGTAAGAGCATATTTGATCACTGATGGAGGGCATTCAAGACCGACACTAACACTTTGCATCCTCTGATGTCTTCAACCCAAGTATGTGATTCGGGCTTCTATTCTGCAAATATACCATTGTGTTGCATGCCTCAACCCACAAGTGAAGTGGTAGGCCTTGGTCATGCAACATCACCTGAGCTACCCCTACATCGTTTAATTTCTTCCACTGCACAGAAGTCCTTAAACTCTTAAGATACATATTCTCCACCATTGTCACTTCTCAAGGCCTTGATCTTCTTCTCTGACTCTTTCTTGACTAAAGCTTTGAATTCAAAAAACTTTGTGAAGGTTTGATCCTTCTTCTGCATGAAATAAATCTAGCATTCACGAGAATAATCATCAATGAAAATCACATAATACCTTTTCTTCATTGTGGATGTCATTAAGAATGGTCCACACACATCAGTATGAACTCGCTCTAAGATAGCCTTCGCTCGACTATCTCGATCATGAAAGGAAAATTTGGTGTACTTTCCCAAGGTACAAACTTTGCATATGTCAACTTGCTCAAGTTTACCTTTGGGAAGTCCGGTAGATATATATTGCATTATCTTCAAAGCCTCATGATGCAAATGGCCCAACCGCCTGTGCCACAACTCGCCAATGTCTTGGCTTTGCACCAATTCTGCTTTTGTACTCAATGTTGTGTAATCATCTACCTCTAGTTTATAGAGATTCTTCACCTGAATCCCTATCCTCTTGGTCTGACCCATGGTTATGTGTCTTAGGAACACCTTTCCTTTACTGAAGACAACATCGTAGCCTTTTTCCTCCAACATCACGACTGATACCAAGTTTTCTTCAGTCCAGGCACATACATCACATCTGTCAAGGTAAGAGGAGCTCCATGCTCCCTTTGAAAAGCAACTGTGCCCACTCCTGAAACGCTATACTTTCCATCATCACCCATCTCTATGCGCATCTTGAGGTCTTTCTCCTCCAAGGCATTGAATAAAATTTTATCACCAGTCATGTGGAATGAGGCTCCACTGTCAATATACCAGACACAACCCATCATCGATGACACCATGCATGTGATGAGGGTAAAGTCAATTTCGAACTGAGAGGCTAATGCCTCACCTTCTGATCCTTCTAAGGATCCCTTCTTGGACTTCTTCGATGGGCAATTAGTTGCATAATGTCCCATCTCAATTAAAGGATGATATGAATTCGATTTGTACCTGTAACCCCAAACTTCAAATTTCGAATTCTCTTCTCAGTATACTTTTCATAGCTCCGATAAACTAAGCTCTAATACCTTGTAGAAATTCTACAAGTTCTCTACAAATCTCATTCTAAGACCATGTAGAAAATCTAATTGTCGATTAACCCAATAATGCAAAATAACCAAAGCAAAATACTATAACCTACTTCTATTATCAATTTGTGGAAGCTTAAATATCGAGCTGAATCAAAGTTGAACACATATAACCAGAAGAAGAAGAATCAATGCATAATACACATGAAAATACTTTGGGGAAAGTCTCAGCTAAAAACCCCACTATCTGTATTATCATACAAGGTGGAAATACATAGGAATTATACAAAGCCTTAGCTCTAACAGCTAGCCAACTCTCAGTACAATCCTCACAAATGCTCACAGGCAATCTTGGCTTCTCACCTTCCTCTCTTCCCTCCAAGCTCCTACTTCCTTGCGATGTTCCTAATGGATGATTCTCACCTCACCAAGTGGAACATTGCTCTAACACATTGTCAGAACTGCACAATCCTCAAGGAATATATTCCTTCTGAATGGATGAGTTTTCTTTATAAGAAAACACATGCAACTAATAGTGCATTGTCCATGACTTCAATCTCAACTAGGTCTTTCTCAAAATAGACATGCATGAGTTTCCGATGAGGGAATCTTCAGTTAATTGGAGTACACTAGTTGAGTGCATACATGCATCAACTGACTGTTAACTCTCTATTAGTTCCTCAAACATTTTGGAGCTAACTTAACTGGACACAACTCAGTAAACTAACTTAACTAATTACAAATCAAATATAACTCAATCTTATCTCCTTAATTTAAGGGATAACTCTTGCATGGCTGCAGAAAGACTTCTAACTTGAATTTCTCCAACTAATTAAGTCAAAATAAATTAATTAATTATTTCCAAGTAGTTGTTAAGACTAAATTCGCTTTTAATTTACAATTTTAATTCAAGGACAAATTAAAATTGGAATATTCTTGTTGCCACATTTCAACACAGAGAGGGATGTGAATGGGGCCAACATTGAAATTTATTTAGTTTGTGCTTGTATACGCTAATATTTGATGTGGTTATGTTAGGTTCATGTGTTGATGGCATGGGATGGTTTCGAGATGCTTTAAAGACTCAAATATGACTCACACAAATAATTCAACAATCAAACGACAAAATTATAACATAAATGTCAAGGAGATGAAATTGTGTATTACTTTGTAGTGTCCTTATCATGGTATGTATTTAGCCCTGAGGGTTAGCTCAATTGTTCGAGTACCTATCATTAAAGCACCTTAATCTTCTATTGAGAGGTCACGGGTTAAATTATCTCCACACTCTTTGGTTTAGATGAATGTTCAATTCACGTAACATTCACCAATCAGTGGAAATTTTGATTTCATTAATTAACCCTTCAATTCACTTAACATTTACTACTCAATGGAAATTATGCTTCATTAATTGACCCCGCATAGAGGGGGTTGTGAATGGGGCCAATGTTGAACTTTTTTCAATTTGTGCTTGTATGTATTGAAATTTGACATGGTTATAGTAGATGCATGAATTGAAAATAGGGAGGTTTTAGAGACCCAAAGATACTCACATGAAGAATATGACAATAAAATGAAAAAATTATAACATAAATGTCAAGGAGATGAAATTACTTATTATTTTTTCGTGTCCTTATCATGGTATGTATTTAGCCTCGTGGGTTAGCTCAATTGGTTGAGTACCCATTATTTCGGAACCTTAAATTGTTGTTAAGAGTTCACAGTTCAATTCTCTTCCAGTACATTATACTTATCGGCCTTCCTCTTGGATCATATATAACAACATATGACCAAACCCCTCTGCCTAGAACCCCTAAGTAAAATTACTATTCACATTGCCTTGGAAAAACATAGGGTTGTTATCCTGGTTCAATATTCCTTGTATTAACCATGGTAAATCCATAGCATGCTCAATAAAGTTCTATTAGGATCATGTTCATTCATTTGTAGCATGTATCAATTGATGTCCAACATAACTATTTTGAAGGATTTAAAGTCACACTCAACCATATCTTCCAAATACCCATAATATCAATTTTCAGACACTTATGGATGTATATCACTTCTAAAGGAAATGTTAGAAACCTGAAATACTGCATATATTCCACTATCAGAATTTTTCATCTTTTTATCCAACTTTTTGATGCGAAATTTGGGGTCATTACACCACATAGCCTTGTAGTGTTTCAACTGCAATATGTCAGACACGTAAAAAAAGAATTGTCAATTGGAAATTATAAAAATAAAGAAAAAAATATGCCATATATGTCAATATAATATTCAAAAATACTAAATAGTATAGGTAGATATGTTTTCTTATTTATCTTTTAAACCATTTTCTAAATTAATTTCATCTCTATAAAATTGGTATCTCTTTCATATTCATCTTCTTTGACCAATGTAGCCACACCATGCCATGATAAGTTACCATCATTAGATTGTTTACATCATTCAATCCATACCTTCATCCAATCAATATTATTTTCAATGTATAAATTCATTACATCTCACTCTCCTCCATTTGTATTAAAATAAAACAATTCACATATAATTAGTTACCATGGTATACCTTCATAATAATGGATTATGCAGGAAGACTAAAATTAAAAAATTAGGATGTACAAAAAAAAAGTAAAATGTGTTATAAATCTCCACCATCTACTTACATGTCACTTTCCTCGTTCTACCTTTCCCTAATAGGTGTTCCCCTTCAAATTTGTTGATGCAGTTGACCTCCCAAATGTGATCCACATTAATACCTGCAACAAATTTAGGAGTATCTTGAGTAATGTAAACCGTGATTTGATAAACCATATATCCCTCTACCATAGAATCCTCAAGACATGCTCTTTTTTTAACCAAAGCCTTCAATAATTTCAAGTGATTCTCAATCATCCACATTGTCCTTGTGTGTATATGTCCACAATCTTCAATCAACTCAACTAGGTTAATGAGTTAGTGTTCTTGTGCATTGAAAAATGTGGAAGTTAGATACTTTTACATTTCACACATTAGATGAGGAATTTGTCTCCTCGAATAGTTTATTTCTCTTTATCAATTTATTTATATTCCATCCATCTATAATTCATGTAAGCAAATCACATGTTTCAACATATATATATAGATAGATAGATAGATAGATAGATAGATAAAGTACATTACAAGTAAAATGCATGCAGTCAATTAAAATTTGCAGGAAAATTGAAAATATTACATATAAATTGCCAATTGCCTCATTTATTTTCCAAGTTGATATATAACTTATTTTCCATTGTTGTCAAAGTTGTCTGGGAGAGATAGAGGTAGACTTACTTTCAGAAAAAAATGAATCATTATGTATTCCTGAATTAGTAGGAAAAAATAAATGCTAAAAAGATGATTCACTAATATACAAATATATAAACCAAAATAACTACCTTAATCAATTCCAATCATGATTTTTTACCCCACCTAATTCACCTTTCTTTGTTAGGATATTCTTTAAGTCTGAGGAAACCCAGTGGAAAATTTAATTTTTTCAATGACCTCTTTTACATCCTTTCTTTGTTGCTCTATCTAGAACCATGGGAGGGTGCTTATATTTTGGTCTCCATCAGTATTTGAATAAATCACACTTTGCATTGCTTGATTGGCCTCCTTAATTTCATTACAAATCTTGATAACATTTTCTTTGTCACTCCTTCCATCTAAGATTCTCCATAACATTTCTATTACATTTGTCCCGATGTGCATTATATCAAACAAATGAATAGTTTATAGGTTCTCATAGTAGGGGATCCTATTGAAATGTATAGGATAACTTCTCATTCCTCGTGGAAGCACCCCATTATCAATGCCTTCATAATGACCTTCAAGTTAAAGCATAATTAAAGATAATACAACAATGCTTGTTAATTAGTATAGTGAACAAAATGCAATAAAAATATGAAATATTTCAAATGTTTCATGTATGATAAATAAATGATTTTTCGATCAATACATTGACGATTAATTCTATTATATTGCAATTACCAAAGACAAGTTGTCATTCTCTATGGTTTTAATCTAGACTCTTTTTTCCCATTGAAAATATGTTTTTTTGTTCATCGATACCTATGGTTCTTAGAGAGGAATTTCCTATACTCATCAAACATCTCCTTTCCTAAATTTCTAGAATGATGATATTTCATCTTAAGACCACAAACTAGACATTCAAATTTACCCTTTGTTTGAATACATGTGAGAGGTGCATTATATTATTTACCAATTATTTGAAGTATGTGATTTAAAATGATGCATGACATGAACTTCATAAAATTAAACACTATTAAACTGTAGTGTAACATTATAATCTACCACATAAATGTATTAACCCTGTGGCATTTTGAATTATCCATACAAGCATTGCATGGACTTGAAATTCCCTTTGCACACCTATTGGTCTAGAGATATCACACATAGTGATGCCCTTCCATAAATCTAGTAACTCATCAATAAGAGGCTTGATATATACATTCATATATTTCACTTGGTACTTACCTAATCAATTGCACATACAGTACATAATTACTACATATATGGGTAAATATCAAACATACAAGACATATTTATGAAACAATCAAGAAAAATGAGATGTTACCATGTTAAAAATTTTATTATAAACAAATATTTGGAACAGTCATTGCCAACATTATCTGCTCCCTCTTTATTGACACCCATGGAAGAATTTTATTATTGATAAAAAAAATAGGCCACGCCGAGTAAGTAGATATCAACTCTTCAAATGGATTGACACCACCAACTACCAATGAAAGCCTAAGATTATGATGTTCATCTTTAAAATGTGGCCATATTTCCTCTATATTCTTAAATATATATCCATCTATTAGCATTCAAAGAACACCAATTTTATTTATATTCTTTGCATGGTAATCCATAAACTGTGATATTCTTTTACACTTGAACAATCATTGAAAAGTGGAATTATGGGAATATAATGAATAACCTTGCAAGGAATATTTTTTTATGCTTGATCAGTTCGATATCTATTGATTTGAAATTTCAGGTATTCTTCTTTCAATAAATTTTCTCCATAATATAGAATATGGTCATCATGACATACATGAATATCTTGATACTCCATTCCAATATATTTCATAATGGCATATAAATATTGGTATATGTGAGATAAAACATTTGGCGATAGTAACAAAATATGCTTAACAATACACAACATAAATAAAAAATAAGTACTTCTTAATGTAAAGAATATTAATCACAGATATTGCATCCAAATTTTATATATGATCAACTAACAATAAAAATAGAGGAAAAAAGAAAACCTTTATCATCATGTACAAAATGTCACAAAATATATTACATAACCTTTAAGTTCACTAGCAAAAATATAGCAGAGAGAAAACTTTTTTTGGAGCCTTCATAAAAAGGTTTTGTTGCCTTCTCAATTACAGGTCTATCAAAAACACCATCTAGCTGGTCGTCATCATCATCCATTCCAACATTATTAAATGTCTTCCTGATCAATATATATGTCCCTTGTTCTTCAAGTGTTATTAGCATCACCATCTTCTTCCATGGTATGATTAACTTGATATTTAATATTTGCTCCATGGTCCTAAACAGGTGCTTGTACAATCTCCACGTCATCCTGATCCATGGTCAATTCCCTAGGGAACTATTTATTTATAATTACAAACAATCAAGTAATATTAGTGTATATAACAAATATTAAAATGATACAAATTTTTAAAAATATAATATATGAAAACAAAGATACCAAAGACAACGACAAAGATAGCTTAGGTGAGAGTGAAAAACAAAGACAACAAACCACTAATGAAGCTTGTACAATTTATCAATACATTTATGAATATGCTGGAAAAATATAGGAAAATTATTAGTTTTATTGACATGTAGAAATAAAGACACTTTGTGAGATATATACTCACAACTAGTAAAAACAAGCCATTCTTATTTCACCTTCATCATTATGTCATATTCTTTCTTGATTTCACTTGGAGACCACAAGTTTGGTGTAGATGGAAACTTTCCCTCACATAACTAATTAGTGACAACAGTTTAATTTAGATGGGGTTCAGAGTTCAATTATTAGGAGTTAACACATTAGGGGTTAAGAGTTTATTGGCTATCCAAGTGTTAGGGGTACTTAGGATTTGGTAATCTTAGGTGAGCCCAAGAAACAAAACAACTAATCACTGATGAATCTTGTGCAATTTATCAAGATGTTTATGGAATATGTTGAAAAAATTCAAGGAAAATGTTTCTTTTTCTTAACATGTAGAAAGAGAGACACTTTGAGAGATATATAGTCACAATTAGAAAAAATAACCTATTCTTATTTCGTCTTCATCATTATGTCATATTCTTCCTTGATTTCACTTGGTGACCGCACAGCCTTTTAAGTTGATGGCAACTTTACCTCCAATTCCTAGCTGTTAACCCACCCCTAACCTATAAACCATTAAATGGTCCCAACCCTTTAATATGGCCTAACCCCTAAACCCTTAGATCCTATCCCCCTAATCCTTAACACCTTAACCCTATTACCCCCTAATTAATCCCTAAGCCCTTAACCCTTAAAACCTAAAACATTCAACCCTAAACCCTTAACCAATAACCCCTTATTGATTTCCTAACACCTTAATCTTGATGCTAAACCCATTAAACCGTAAACTCTTAACCCCTATTCTCTAAAACCCCATTAACCTATAAATCCCCTAGGTCCTAAACCCCCCATAAACCTAACTTAAACTCTAACCTATTAGCCCATAACATCTTAACCTATTAACCATTAATCCTAACTTATAATTTGAAGTTGATTTTTTTAGACATTGAATATTTTAAGATTTTTAAAGACGTAATTTTATGATATGTTTTAGTTACATTTTTTTGTTGATATTGCTTCAAATTCAATATTTATTAATAAAAAGTTGTAAATTTTAATGATACAAATAATTTAAAAATATAATAAAATGTGTATACTGTAAGTTTTATTAGATAAATTTATTAAATTTTAAAAAATAGAAGTTTTGTTTTTACATATCCACTTCACCTGGATCAAGGTGCTCTCTAGACATTTGTGAACAATCCATCATCCCAACACATGGCTCGATGTCGATCTCCATATGGTGACCTAGTGTAATGGATCATCACCTCTCACGTTGTCATGGTGTCTTTAAATATCTTCCTCCTCTGTTATCTCACACTTCTCAAATTAATTCTCTTTTGGCCATCATGTCTTCATTAATTCTCCTCACCATAACTCCTTACTGTCATGTCCCTCCTCTCATTCTCAACTTTCTGCCTCCTACAGAGACCTACAATCACCCTTTTTCTGGTCCACTTGCCATTGCTTTCTCTACTCCTTAAGTAGGATCCTTAACCACCCAGTTAGTTTAAATGGTCATAGAAATGGGTCATGCCCGACATGGTGGTTGTGGATCTGGGCAAGGCCATCTACCTTCAACTCTTGCTCTAGAAGTGCACCTAGATCTTTGTGGCATATATGTACCAAAGCACATCAAACACAAAGTTGCAGTCATGGAGGTTGAGCAAAGTCGTAGGATTAGAAACAAGCTCTGGCTGGTTAGAAACATTTTAACCTGCCACCTTTGGACCTAGGAAAGAGAAATAAATTGGGTTGTGAGGAGAATAGTTGAGTCCAACAATCACATTACCCATAATCATGCCTCTCTCCACCACATTTTTCGATATCATGGTCTCATGTTTCCTCTAGATCTTCCTTCATCCCTTCATCTTACTTATTCCCATCATACTCTGACCAGCCTGACTCTCCATCAACCTCAGTCATCTTTGTTGGAGACGAGCATGGCTCTCCTTCTCAAAGGTCCTTTGGTTCACCATTCCAATCCTCTACTACTCATCTAGTTGATAAAATAACCACTCCTCAGTGCCCTAGCCCTTTCAAATGTTATATAGAGGAGGAGCTTCCAGAAGAAGCTCCAAGTAACGTTGATGAAGTGGGTCCAAGAAACGAGAAATAAATCCCTACCAGCTCATGAAGTACACTCCATATATGAAAATGTTCACCTTTTTGTTCCCCTTATTATATCCTTTGTTGTTTTCTCAATGGCACATGTATGGGCAATCGAAGTTGTAAACCCTTTTGCAAAAGAATCTTGTTTCTCTGGACTTTTTCCTGGTTTTAGATATCTCTATTTTGTTTCTCTTTGGAAATTGTATTGGTCTTAAATTCTCTTGCTTTCAAAGGACCATATATTTTTCCCTTCATGGAGCAAATGGTCCCCCTCATGCTCCTCCCAATGGAGCCTTCGGACCATGATTCTACATGTTTTTTTTCTTGTAACTTATATACAATATCTTTGTTAATATAAAGTAGTTTTATTTTTCCCAAAAAAAAATTATATATCAACTTAAAAACCATATCCCACCATTAGGTAACCTCTAAGCCATTTACCCCTTACCCTTTAATCCCTAACCCCTTAGATCTTATCCTCCTAATCATTAACACCTTAAGCCCATTCTTCCTAATTAAGTCATAAAAAACCCTAACCCTTAAGCCCTTAACCAATAACCCCTTACCCCCTAAGCCTCTAAACTATTAACCTTTAAGCCGACCTAACCCCTTAATCCCTAACCCTAAAGGACTTAAACCATAACCCCTAATTTACAAAAATAATCTACAATATAAAGACATATAATGAATAACTTACCTAGGGACGATATTCAAGCATGCCTTCAAGGTGTCCAAATTATCTACAATATTGTTTGATTATTTTTATTAAAAGTCTCCTCCTATTGTATCCCTTGCATTTCTTACAAGGGAAATAACATTTTTCATCACCCATTTTTCCTTACCAACTTTCAATATTGATTATCTTTAGAAATCAGTTGTAGTTTAAACTATTTGTAATGAAATTAATAATATATATATATATATATATATATATATATATATATATATAATATATAATATATATATATATATATATATATATATATAATATAGATAGATAGATAGATAGATAATAGATAGATAGATAGATATATATATATATATAATTTATTAATTTCATTACAAATATTTTCAATGTCTGCAGATTATGGTGAAACATTGTATAATGATCAAAAAAATTTACCTCGTCAAACATTGGTATTATGACATTGTTACAGTCGTTGAAAATCATATGAACATCACATACAATTTGGGTATATGATGTAATAAAAATGCGTTGGATATCCAGTGAACCCATCAAATAATCAACGCATTTATGCAATTCGTTGGATATCCAATGCTATTCAGGGAATTTTTTTTTTAAATACAAAAAATCCAAATAAACTCCAACAGTGCTATTGATTTTATCAATCATTAGAGAAATTTTGAGGTCTAAAATAATCAACCTTAGGGATATTATAAAATAATAGTGGAAATAATAAAATAAGATTAGATTACATCATCAAAGTTTAGAGAGAAAAAAAAAAAAAAGGAAAAAACTAGTTTTTCAACTTGTATTTTCAACTTATCTCCCTACGGTTTTAATCAAATTTCAAGCGGGAGCACTTGCTCGATGCAGAATTCAATTCCTCATCCAAGGAGTACCGATGTTTCATACTTTCCATGGACCCTGCTAAATGAAAAATGAGAAATACATGAAAAAATGTGATTGAAATCATATTTTTCATGTATTTTTCATTTTTCGTGTAGCAGGATCCATCGAAAGTATGCAACATGGGTACTCCCTGGATGAGGAATTGAACTATACATCCAAAAATTGGTCCTACTTGAAATTTGAGTAAAATTGTAGGGAGATAAGTTGAAAAAGTGGTTTTTTTATTTATTTTTTATTTTTTAACCTTTTTACTTTTTTACTCTAAAAAGGGTGAATCATCCCCCATGATTGACATCATCATATTGAATTATATTGGTTCTTACAAAGTTGAACTTGGTTGTACATTTTTGTTTTGAGGCCCATTCTAGACCTCAAAATTTCTCTCATGAATGTCAAAGTAAAGTGTTGGCTTTTTCGCCCATATGTTGCAGTGACTGTCAGGAAGCAATTGAAAAACCACCTAGATAGTTGAGTCCCTCTTCTAAATGTTGACTAAGCCTTAGGTGTGAACTTCCCTGATTATGAATCCCCTGAGACTTTGGATCTAGCTTGGGGTGGTCATTTGTAAGAAATACTATAGTGTAGCTAGCCTATGGTTGTGTGGAAAGTTGAAGTCCCTCCTTTAGTATCCAGCCATACTTAATCACACAGATAAGTGTAAATTTATTATGTATTTTTTCTATGGACTACGATAATTTTTTATATATTTAGCAACATAGGTCATTTAGGAAAAAATAAAGGAACCTTTTCCTTATGTATATTGCGTAGAGTGCCTCAAAAGTTCCACATACCCTAGGTTGACAAGATAAATGATCAGTGTATCTTATAAACTACCTTTGAAACAAGAACTATATAATCATCATTTCACCTTGATTTTCATAGGAGGATCATGTAATATCTCCTTGTTTAATTGTAACATTACTTTGTCTCCCACCTCTATGCTCTATGTCGACCATGCCTAGCATTGTATTTTATTGTGACTTATATAGTGTCTCCTATACTTGTAGATGGATCTTCTTTATCTTTTCAAAAAAATGTTTTCCCTTACGAAATCCTTTGTAAGTTCCCTCCTCACTCCTCTTTGTTTTCCATATTCAATATCCAAAGAGGAAGGTGGAAAAACATTAAAAACAAGTTTCAAATGGGTACTTATCAGTAGAAATGTGGACTGCTATGTTATGGGTACATTATTAAAATTTGGTTTAACTTTCTAATCATTCAAAACATGCTCAGTGAAAGAGTTAAAAACATGCTCTATATATTATTCATATATATTCTTCGGTGAAAGAGTATTCTATATATTCTTCACATATATTCTTCGGCGAAAGAGCTCTGAGGCTCGGTGAAAGAGTTAAACACGTACTTTATATATTCTTCACATATATTCTTCGGTGAAAGAGTTTGGTGAAAGAGTTAAAAACATACTCTATATATTCTTCAGTGAAAGAGTTCTGAGGCTCAGTGAAAGAGTTAAACACGTACTCTATATATACGTCAGTGAAAGAGTTCTGAGGCTCGGTGAAAAAGTTAAACACGTACTTTATATATTCTTCGCATATATTCTTTGGTGAAAGAGTTCTAAGGCTTGGTGAAAGAGTTAAAAACATACTCTATATATTCTTCGCATATATTCTTCGGTCTACAGGCTGGTGTGTGTTGGGCCATGAATACGACCACTTTTTAACACTTATTTCATCCATTTTTACTCTTCTCTATTATATCATTTGTTATAATTTATCATTTAAATCCATTTTATAAATGATTTATGCTCTTATGGATGAATATTATTTATCTTCCTTTATTTCTAATAAATTAATGATTATGCATGATCTTATCCATGATAGTTTTACTAAATTGGTTGTAACATTATTCACCATTTTTAGCCTCCAAGACCATTTCCAGATTGACGATTTGATCATTAAAAGTGCCAACTCAGAAATTCGCTGGAATAAGAAGTGATATTTTTGCGGTTGATATTCTGAGCAAATGAAGAAGAATCTAGAAAATTCGAAACATGGGTTTTGTCCAGAACGGACCCAATTAACTTTACGAAAGAATGGTTTACCCAAATTCAGCTTGTACTGAGAGAAACATAGGGTTATTTGAGCACGATTTTCTCAGATTTGTTGTTGCGGTCGTCCTCCAAATCTCAGCTGCAAAGACCAAATTCTCCTTGCTCTTGTTAAAAGTTGAATGGGAATATATTTTCTTGTTGATCAATTGGTTAGAATCAATCCAATTTTGTAATAGAAATCAAGTTGTAATTATCTTTGTTATAACTTCTCTCTGATCTCTCTCTATTTAAATGAGAATAGAGATCAGAGAAGGGGATGATTAATTTGGAGAGGGATGATGAATTTAGAGATGGAGACTTAAGGATTCAGAATTATGATTTGAATTAGAGATTCAGAAGCAAGGATTCATGATAGGATAGGAAGAAGAAGGGATTGTTGCATGTTGTAATTCTCAAGCTTTTGTTATTGTAATGATTTCACAATTTGATGATTAATATATGATTTGGGAGTTGCTGCTTATTCTTCTCATCTGAAGTAGTCCAGCAGCGTCCGTTGGTGGCTAAGGGCCCAGCCACTGGTGGATTACACTGTTGTTGTATTATATCTTTACGCTTCATGTGAGGTTTGATCTCTTTCTTTTACTATGTTCAGTAATCAGACGCACTTTACTGTTTTACATATCAGCGCTGTTATATATACTTGATTGGATACTATCGTTATCTGCAACAGGAATGCTATGTTATCATTTTAACTTTCTATCGCATTGTTGTTCCTTTTGATAATTGATATAACATTGTTGTTCCTTATAGATTGTCATTCGATTACAGATGAAGCGCGTTGTATGTTCCTAAATCGGTACAACTGTATGATGTATTCTTAAATTGTGACTGTTGTTTATTCGGGATTGTTGTTCCGTTACAATTGTTGTTACTTTATAGTTGTGATTCATGTGTATTGTATCAAAGCTCAAATTACTGTCCCTTTTAATGATAAGTGTGTTGTCTGCTTGACTTGGGTTGTTGTACATTCAGATTTAATCTGTTATTCTATACTTTATCTTTGATAATCTGTTGTTCCATTTCTGTTTGCTATTCAATTCAAAGGTTGTTACTCAATTCTTGTTGATTATAATTATTGCTGCATTAATTTACGTAGGATAGAGTTTTGTTTTTCGATCCTATTTATAGAAGTAGATGATGTTATATTTCTTAATTGATGTTCCATTTTCTGTTATTTGCGTTATTGATTGCTTTAGTGTGCAGTAGTGCTGTCAACTGTAGAGAACATTGGTTACTGCTTCCTTGTTCTCAGATTGATTATCTTGTCCTAGTTTGATTTCAATTGTATCAATCTCTAGAGGAATGAATTATTGCTACTTTATCCTCGATTGATGATTGTTGAGTGAATAGTTGGATTTTCGAGCATTTGAGTTTATGTTTTTGTAGTTAGATTTCTTTCCAAGCATTCATTTACTTTTGTATTTTAAGCACTATACTGCAAAACATTACTCTTGAGTAAATAGTCGCCTCAGACTGAGTACACTCTTGAAATAAAAAGTCGTCCCTGAGTTGACAATTAATGTGAAGGCAATTAGGAGTTAAAAAGACCTTTTTTATCGCTCCACATTTTGGCGTTGTTGCCGGGAAGAGTGTAGCCATTTTTAAAGAGTAGTGTGCATCTGATGAGTGCCTGTTAGGAAGAATTAGGTATTAAAAATGGAATGTAAGAACCTGCGTATGAAGCATGTAGAAGCCCTGCTCCCCCGCCCACTTTCCAACAGAATTGTTAAATAACTTAGGGTAGAAATAAATGTTTGAATTTTTGTGTGAATAACTAAAAAAAAAATAGAAATTTTGAAAAACAAATCTTATGATTTCACTTAAGTGGTGATGTAAGCACCACCCATTTCACTAACCAATTGATAGGAACATTTGAAGAAGGATCCTCGAAGAAACACATGAAGAACATCTTCTATTATGGTAAGAAATGGCTCGTATTTCTACTTTTGAATTTCCTATTAAAGATTTAGGAGGAGTGACACAAATGCACATAATTTCCTCATCTTCTCTACCAAATTTTCATGGCTTGACAAATGAAGATCCAAATACATTCTTATTTGAGTTCGAAATACTTTGTAGAGGATATGATTATTGTACTAATGATCAAAGATTGAAAGTGTTTCCTCTTACTCTAAAAGGAGTAGCTCTCTGATGGTTCATGAGCCTAGGTGGGAACTGCATCCAAACATGGGAGGACATGAAGAACATATTCTTGAAGTACCAAGACTATTGCAAGGCCAATGAAGATATTTTTGCTATGATACAAGGGGAAGATGAAAGCTTGCAGGACTATGTAGATCAATTTCAATACAACCTTCAAAAATCAAAACATAAGCATTTGGAAAAAGAGATCTTAAAAACACTCCTCCTTAAAGGAATCAAAGATGAATTTTTAGAACTCTTAAATCTGATAGGAAAAGGTGATGTATTCAAGAGGAATCTCCAAGGCTGGTAAGAATTCTAGAGATGTTTGTTCTTTCTTTTCTAAATCTGCTACAAGAATAGGAGACATAAGAGCTGAAATCAATGCTTTATTTGAAAATTTTAAAATTGATTTTATTAGCTCTCTAAATGAAAAATTGGATGTTTTGCAAGTTCATAAAAATGAAGAATTTGATGAAGTGTTTTGCCCTCATGACCGAAAGGAGCGGCCCATAGATAATTTTTCTTCCTTATCTAGGATGGAAGTATCATATCAAAGAGATGGGGAAGCTGCAACAAGGCCTATAGGTATGGTTTAAAACACTTTTTCTCCATTCCCGTACTTGCATAATCCATTACGGAATAGTAATGTGTTAGGGCAGCAATGTCAATTTCAATATAACCACCACCAATCTTATCTACAAGCTTGGCATGGTTCACCTTATGATTGCATGACTACTCTCCCTAATCTTGTAGCACAAGCACATTCTCCATATTCTTCACCAGCTCTTCCACAACATCTTGCTTGCCCATCAAAACCATTCACACAACCCAATCAACCACATCATCAAAATGCTCCATTCCATACACAATTTCCTGCTCAACTAATTCCACACCCCCACAATAAACCAGTACAACATGCTTACAATGTTGAACTGCAAAATTTAGCCACCCTTCCCACCCATTCTATCTCACATGCACCAATGGAGAAAACTTACAATGAGATTCAGAATGTTTCAAATTCAAAAATTGTAGAAGCTATGGAAGAAAATGAGGTTTCTTATAGTATGTATCAACAAGCTATTTTAAAAACTCAAGAAATTTATGATCTGATGGATATGAGAAATCAAGAAAGTAATGGATATATTGAAGATTGGTTTCACTCCATCATTTGCTTGCAGCATCACTCCAATTTTTTATACCATTTTTCAAGGGAAGTTGGCATCTCATACCCTAACATTCATTACGCATTTTCAAATTTGGGTATGTGCATACATGAAGCCCTATTTCGAAAATGGTTCCACTAGAAGTACTCCTATACGTAGTAATATTCATTTTTTCAAATCAAAATAGGTTAGTGTAGAAAATAAAATAAATAAGGAAATAAATAAATGCATTTTATTTTTTTATGTAAAACTAGTTGTTTTTTGTTGCAACATGCTATGCAAATCAACATTGGTGATATTTTTTTAATTCATTTGTGTATGTAGATGACTTATGATGGAAATAATAGTTCTATAAACACTCATATTCACTTTTATCACCAATTTGAAAAAATGCTTCAATATCATATTTTTTTGGCTTGTGGGCTTGATGGAATTTCTGCAAAAAATAGTCGGGACAGTCATGTTTTGAGGGACCAAAAAGGAATATTTTTAAAACCTGTTTCTATCCTAATTATCCCTTGATGTCTACTTTCCAACCCAATTTGAATCACTCAATTTGGATTTGAAACGAAAAATTTAGAACCAAAACATTGATCGGATGTCTAGCGGGCAGCTCAGGAACAGAGTTAGGATAGTCAGTTTTTGGAGGCCTAAATGAATGAATTTTTAAAACCTACTTCTATGGTAAATTCCCCTATGAATATAGTTTACAATGCAATTAGAATCACTCATTTTCGATATTGTATGGGGAATTTATGATCACAATATTGACTGTCTATCATAAATCAGCACTCTTAAAACTATGTCTTTCCATTTGTTCTTTACAGTATCTGACCTATAAATTCTTCTTGTCTTCAAAACCTGTTTCTATTGGAGATAAATAGATAAATCTACTTTACTTTCCAATTTTAAGCATTCAAATCCGACATCAAACAAAAAAAGTTATGCTTGAAATATCAACTGTTGGTCTAAGCCGGGTAATCGAAAATGACTCTATTATGCAAGTTGTTCTAACTAAAATTGACATATCATATCATAAAATCTTTAAAACATGTTTCTACAGTAGATAAAACTTTTAATTATCTCTCATTTGGCTTTTGAATCACTCAATTTCGACGAAAAACAAATAAATTGTGATTAAAACACTACAGGTTAGCATGATTGGACACTACTCTGCCGCAAGTAACAAATAAATTTTACTTTGTTATTTTCTCCGTGGATTTGTTCTACAGAGTAACTACTTGTTAGTTTTTTTGCATGATTCTTGGATTAGGGGAGCTCGCGCACCTCTCTTTCTCCATGATTTAATGTTTTATTGCAAGTAGATACTGGTTTTTTGCAGGTCTTGGGAAAATAAAGAAGGTCAATTTATGGACGAGTGATTTTTGAAAGAAATTTTAAATGAAACAAAGGAATTTCATCCAACTCCTAACCCAATGGATTCATAATAGAAGAAATGAAGAATTGATTTCCATTTGAAGATTCATGTTTTGTCACTGTTGCCAAAACATTTTTCAAAGAGATTATTTTTTTACATAATATCATAGCTATTGTAACTTAATTTATTTATTTTTTTAAATAAAATGTTGTTTATTTTCTGATTTCTCTTATATTTTGTGTCTCAGGTGTTGCTTCATTCAAATTGTAACATATCTTCAGCATCAATGCCGTGAACAGCTAATTTGTTTTTTTCATGTTTGCATTTTATGATTGTCCATTTTGTTGTTCATTTTTCACGTTTTGTTGTTCCTTTTCGAAATAGAACAGCACATTTTGTTGTTCCTTTTCGAAATGGAACAACACTTCCGCACTTTCACGGTTTGTTGTTCCTTTTCAAAATGAAGCAGTATGTTTTGCTATTCCTCTTCGAAATAGAACAGCACTTCTGCACTTTCACGTTTTGTTGTTCCTTTTTTAATGGAACAGCACTTCTGCACTTTCACGTTTTGTTGTTCCCTTTCAAAATGAAGCAGCACGTTTTACTATTCCTTTTCGAAATGGAACAACATTTCTGCACTTTCACATTTTGTTGTTCCTTTTTGAATGGAACAGCACTTCTGAACTTTCACGTTTTGTTGTTCCTTTTGGAAATGAACAGTACTTCTGCACTTTCACATTTTTGTTGTTTCTTTCCGAAGGAACAACACTTTCACATTTCTGTTGTTCATTTTCCAAAGGAACGGCATTTGCATTTTTTATGTTCATTTTCTAAAGGAACAACACTTTTAGTTTTTGTTGTTCATTTTCCAAAGGAATGGCACTTGTGTTTTTGCTATTCCTTTTCCAAAGGAACGACACTTTTAATTTTTGCTGTTCCTTTTTCAAAGGAACGACACTGGTGTTTTTGTTGTTCCTTTTCCAAAGGAACGACACTTTTCATTTTTTTTGTTCCTTTTCCAAAGGAATGGCACTTGTGTTTTTGCTATTCATTTTCCAAAGGAATGACACTTGCTTTTTTGTTGTTCATTTTCCAAAGGAATGACACTTTTAATTTTTGTTGTTCATTTTCCAAAAGAATGGCACTTGCGTTTTTATTGTTCCTTTTCCAAAGGAACGGCACTTTTCATTTTTGTTGTTCATTTTCCAAAGGAACGACACTTGCGTTTTTGCTATTCATTTTCCAAAGGAACGGCACTTTTCATTTTTGTTGTTCCTTTTCCAAAGGAACGGCACTTGCGTTTTTGCTATTCTTTTTCTAAAGGAACAGCACTTTTAGTTTTTGTTGTTCCTTTTTCCAAAAGAACGGCATTTGCATTTTCACACTTTTTTGTGTGTATTTTTGCTTTTTGGTGTGCATTTCCTTTGTTGTTCCCTACAAGGTACAACACTTTATTTTAGTATTTTTGCTGTTCTTTTTTCCAAAAGAACTGCATTTGCATTTTCACACTTTTTTGTGTGTATTTTTGCTTTTTGGCATGCATTTTCTTTGCTGTTCTCTTCAAAGAACAACACTTTTTTTAGTGTTTTTGTTGTTCCTTCAAAGAAACAACACTTTGGGAGTATTTTCGAGAGCAACCCTTCCTTCCTCTTGTGAGATTATTCCTAGTTCATCTCAACCACATTTTAATGATTCCCTTTCATGGCATGAAATACACTATTTTTATGAGAACAAGACTTATGGATTCTTTTGAAACAAGTTAATATCATTCACGTTATGATCTTTAACAGGACAGCTCTTTGATGATAGATCATTTTCAAAAAGACACAATTATTTATATACTACTTTACTGCATTGTTTTTTATTTAACATGATATTGATTGATCATTTTAATGCCATGTTGGTTCTATCCTTTCTGGTTATAATCTTCTCTGTCTGTAATAAATAATATTATGGGTATATTTTTTTCTATTGACATGTTCAACTTCTTCCACCATCCCTGCTCTTAAGGAGTACTGAGCCTCCCTCTTTTTATCATAAAAATGTGTAATAACAACAAAATTTTGTTTGCAGATGGAGGATAGGGGGTCTCATTACAAGCCAGCATACCATGTTCATAAGGCTG
Source organism: Pinus taeda (assembly GCA_000404065.3). Taxonomy (NCBI): domain Eukaryota; kingdom Viridiplantae; phylum Streptophyta; class Pinopsida; order Pinales; family Pinaceae; genus Pinus; species Pinus taeda. The sequence continues at coordinate 180,347 of APFE031339997.1, forward strand.
TAACAAAGTGACATTCCCATTATGGCCACCACACCAGGGTTATGATCCACTTGATAGCCAAATTATCCTTGGAATAGGAGGTCTCATCATGAGCCGGCCTGATCACTTTTGCTATATCCCAGTGAATGGCAGTGTGGTTATCTCCTTACCACATCAGCACACTAATCTCTTCTGTAGAACGGCACTGAAACTTTCTAGTTATAAATTGAGGATTCTGGCTCATATGGGTTAAAAAGCAACCCTGTCGAGGCTATGAACGTCTGCTGACAGCAGAGGCTCTACTTATGGTATTGAAGTTATATCTTATCGTCAATTATTACTATAATACCCTTTTCTTATTTTTTCTTTTTATCGGAGAAGTTATTTCCTTAATTTTTTTCCCTATTTTGAGCCTTTATGCATGAGAAATTGTTTTATGATCAATCGCATCATTTTCAGCTAGCATACTATCAGTAAAACATCTTTTTCGCATATTGTTGTTATTTCGCTCTTTTTTTCATAACTTATCATCAATCCAAAGCGTCCTATCTTTTATTCATAACTATCTTTATATACTCTGCTCTCATTATAACCATAACTCTCGTCGTTCTATCATTGATATGTGTACTTCGCTTCATTCATTGTTATATTGTTCATTCCCTTGCCTTGCCATCAGCATAATACTTTTAATAGGCTTTATGGTCATGGAATCCATTTTCCAATTGGAGGAGGGAATGTATATATTATGGGATTGCATGTGATATGATTACTGCACTCTGTCATAACTTGTTGATTTAACAAAATATTAGTATTGCATGTATACATCAGTTTTTCTGATTGAAATTTTTGCATGCATCTTCATCTATTGCCATTCAAAACTAACACTATGGATTCAAGAACATTGTATGCAAAATAGTGATTTGTTTACAAGAGAACAACAAGTATGGGCGAGAACTCTATTCGCAACATGACCACACTATTGCAACTAATGAAAGAGACTCGAGCAACTTGTGAATGTGAACAATTTTTCAAACATGATGTGCTTACCTAGATTCCACCTTTTGCATCACTTTCAACACCAACTCTGCCTACATCCACTTCAATACTATATGTCATTCCACATTTTTCTTTTGGAGGTAAAACTTGAGGTGAAATAGCATAATTTTCTTATTTATTATGAATTTAGGATAATTTAACGAAAATCCATTCAGCATTATTTCTCATCCTTCATTCCACATCTTTACCACTTCCCATTTTTCAGTGGCATATCATCTTTTGGTTTGGGGGAGTGTCACTATCATTCATTTCTTTCTTATGACCATGTCATTCCTATTCTTTATCATCCATTACTGTTCTTATTCATTTTCAACGCCTCTCTTATTCCATGATTGTTTTACACCAAGCATAGAATTCAACATATGGGAGGAATTGCTACGCATGATGGATGTTTTTTTTGCTTTCTTTCTCATTTAAAGCATACAATTTTAGTGCAGAAATTGATTTCCATAATATTTTTAAAACTATGAACTCACTTCTTGTGATTTCTGGATAACACAGATGTATCATTAAAATACACAAACCCAGATAATTTCAAGTTAAATTGGTTCATAAAATTTCAAAAATCGTGCACTCTAACCTACAGCCATTTTGTTTATATCTTATGATATGTGCATCAAAATGATTTGATTTTTGGATCATAGAGGCATTCGTATATTATAAATTTACTTGCAACATTTCAACAAAATCTGGTTTGTAGTTTTTGGGAAAATGGTTAATGAAGGTTGTTGTCATTTATATCATATTTTGTTGCAACTTAATTGTTATGCCTTCATCAAGATTGCTAAAATTGAATATTCATTAATTAAGGAAGAATTCACTTGTTCTATCCATTTCATGAGCTGAGATGAACAAATTTTTTTATTGCTTAATTAACACATGGGTTTTGTCTTTGGGTTGCATGACGACATGCAATATATTCAGTTTTTTGTTGCATGAGGACATGCAATATATTCAATGTGGGGGTACGGAATTGCTACGCATGATGGATGTTTTTTTTGTTTTCTTTCTCATTTAAGGCATACAATTTCAGTGCAGAAATTGATTTCCATAATATTTTTAAAACTATGAACTCACTTCTTGTGATTTCTGGATAACACAGATGTACCATTAAAATACACAAACCCAGATAATTTCAAGTTAAATTGGTTCATAAAATTTCGGAAATCATGCACTCTCACCTACAGCCATTTTGTTTATATCTCATAATATGTGCATCAAAACGATCTGATTTTTGGATCATAGAGGCATTCATATATTATAAATTTACTTGCAACATTTCAACAAAATCTGGTTTGTAGTTTTTGGGAAAATGGTTAATGAAGGTTGTTGTCATTTATATCATATTTTCCTGCAACTTAATTGTTATGCCTTCATCAAGATTGCTAAAAATGAATATTCATTAATTAAGGAAGAATTCACTTGTTCTATCCATTTCATGAGCTGAGATGAACAAATTTTTTTATTGTTTGGTTAACACATGGGTTTTGTCTTTGGGTTGCATGAGGACATGCAATATATTCAGTTTTTTGTTGCATGATGACATGCAATATATTCGGTGTGGGGGTATGTTGGGCCATGAATACAACCACTTTGTAACACTTATTTCATCCATTTTTACTCTTCTCTATTATATCATTTATTATAATTTATCATTTAAATCCATTTTATAAATGATTTATGCTCTTATGGATGAATATTATTTATCTTCCTTTATTTCTAATAAATTGATGATTATGCATGATTTTATCCATGATAGTTTCAATAAATTGGCTGTAACATTATTCACCATTTTTAGCCTCCAAGATTATTTCCAGATTGAAGATTTGATTATTAAAAGTGCCAATTCAGAAATTCGCTGGAATAAGAAGTGACAGTTTTGCAGTTGAGATTCTGAGCAAATGAAGAAGAATCTAGAAAATATGGAACATGGGTTTTGTCCAAAACGGACCCAATTAACTTTGCTAAAGAACGATTTTCCCAAATTCGGCTTATGCTGAGAGAAATGCAGGGTTATTTGAGCACGATTTTCTCATATTTGTTGTTACGGCCATCCTCCAAATCTCAGCTGCAAAGACCAAATTTGTCTTGCTCTTGTTAAAAGTTGAATGGGAATATATTTTCTTGTTGATCAATTGGTTAGAATCAATCCAATTTTGTAATAGAAATCATGTTTTAATTATCTTTGTTGTAACTTCTCTCTGATCTCTCTCTATTTAAATGAGAACAAAGATCAAAGAAAGGGATGATTAATTTGGAGAGGGATGATGAATTTAGAGATGGAGACTTAAGGATTCAGAATTATGATTTGAATTAGAGATTCAGAAGCAAGGATTCATGATAGGATAGGAAGAAGAAGGGATTGTTGCATGTTGTAATTCTCAAGCTTTTGATGTTGTAATAATTTCACAATTTGACGATTAATATATGATTTGGGAGTTGTTGCTCATTCTTCTCATCTGAAGTAGTCCAACAGCGTCCGTTGGCGGCTAAGGGCTCCGCCACTGGTGGATTACGCTGATGCTGTATTATATCTTTACGCTTCATGTGTGGTTTGATCTCTTTCTTTTACTATGTTCAGTAATCTGACGCACTTTATTGTTTTACATATCAGCGTTGTTATATATACTTGATTGGATACTATCGTTATCTGCAGCAGGAATGCTATGTTATCATTTTAACTTTCTATCGCATTGTTGTTCCTTTTGATAATTGATATAACATTGTTGTTCCTTACAGATTTTCATTCGATTACAGATTAAGCGCGTTGTATGTTCCTAAATCGGTACAATTGTATGATGTATTCTTAAATTGTGACTGTTGTTTATTCGAGATTGTTGTTCCATTACAATTGTTGTTACTTTATAGCTGTGATTCATGTGTATTGTATCAAAGCTCAGATTACTGTCCCTTTTAATGATAAGTGTGTTGCGTGCTTGACTTGGGTTATTGTACATTCAGATTTAATCCGTTGTTCTATACTTTATCTTTGATAATCTGTTGTTCCATTTCTATTTGCTATTCAATTCAAAGGCTGTTACTCAATTCTTGTTTATCATAATTATTGATGCATTCATTTACGTAGGATAGAGTTTTTTTGTTCAATCCTGTTTATAGAAGTAGATGATGTTCTATTTCTTAATTGTTGTTCCATTTTCTGTTATTTGCGTTATTGGTTGCTTTGGTGTGCAGCAGGGTTGTCAACTGTAGAGAACATTGGTTACTGCTTCCTTGTTCTCAGATTGATTGTCTTGTCCTAGTTTGATTTCAATTGTATCAATCTCTAGAGGAATGAGTTATTGCTACTGTATCCTCGATTGATGATTGCTGAGTGAATAGTTGGATTTCCGAGCATTTGAGTTTATGTTTTTGTAGTTAGATTTGTTTCCAAGCATTCATTTACTTTTATATTTTCAGCACTATACTGCAAAACATTACTCTTGAATAAATAGCTGCCTCAGACTGAGTACACTCTTGAAATAAAAAGTCGTCCCTGGGTTGACAATTAATGTGAAGATAATTAGGAGTTAAAAAGACCCTTTTTATCACTCCACAAGGTGGGCACAGGTGATCTACAATCAGGTTTGCTGATATCAGGTGCACACATTCCTTATATTTTTCTTTTTCTAATACATATTTTCTCATATAATTTCAATTATGAATATTTCACCACGATGTTGAGGCCTCGAAAATCGTTGCAACAACATTGGTGGATAACCACCCGGTCTGGACCTTGGTACAGCGCCTTTTCCGTTTGGGATGGTGGCTCCGACTGGAGATAACGGGACCAGTTTCCCGATATTGAATAAAAGGGATGGATGGGTGATGAATAGTTTTCTTTTGGTGATAGGCAACTAGCTTATTCTATTGGAAAAAGTAGGGAAACTAATACTAATCCCGAGAACAACTTATTCATTCGGAATGCAGCGTTAAATAATCCTTATCTATTTAACAGGCATATAGATGACTCTGTAAAATAAACATGAGATATTCAATCATTCAAATATTACTTCATATGAATAGTCACAATGAAGCGATTAATACAAATTACTGCATTCACTATTTATATCATCGACACATATATACGATTGAAAGAGAAGCAAGCTATAAACAACCAATAGTGGGATGCATAAAGGATGTTGTGAAAAGCACATATACATATAAGCAATAATAGCAAGAGCGATTTAAATAACAATTCATATAATAGGAATGAGTACAGACGCAGATAATAGTACCATGTGAGCTGCTAACCAATCCCAGATATCAATCGCTATTCACAATTCTTCCTTCAACACAGAAATGCTTTTAAACAAAGACAATAGTGCACATTTGCATAAAAACTTTCCTCATTAAACTCAAAATCATTGGTCCAGTTTCATAAAAGAATATCCCTGAAGTACAGTAGCGCAACTTCAGGGTTTAAGTCATATACAAAACTTTACGACCCTTTCTAAATGCATGAAAGGGTCTATAAATACTACTAAACTAAAAAAAATCTATGAAACAAAATCCTACTAAATTGGCATCAGTAAATGCGATCTATCTCCTTGGGGCGATCTGGCAGTCAGCGATGTGAATCATGACTCAGGTTGTTTGCCTTTAAACCTGAGCTGGCTTATCGCAAGCATCGGCTCCACTTCTGGCAGTCTGTTGAGGCGCAAGCTGAATTGGGCAGCAAAGGTGGCATCCTGAATGTCGGGTATGATATACCTGATAACATCTGTAAGGAACTTTAAGGCAGCTCTTTGGCTGTATGGATTCAATAAGAAGAACCAATAGGCATCCCATGTTAAACTGTTGATCCCCGCGATTAATCTTTCCATTTTTCTCCAACTCCAGGTAGCATGAATGCTCCAACATCTTCGTTTCTGTTAATTGGCCTGGAGTACATTGGGAAATCATATTAGACAAATAAAGCTTATTATTTACTAATTCAACCAAATTACCAGTCGTTGCTTTGCATCTAAAAATCGCTCTTTCTACCTTCATTAACTATGATTGCCATTCTGTGAATAGTATTTATTTGTGCGATTCTAGAATTCTTGCTAGATTAGTCGCTTGGCCCTAATCGGAATCTTGCCATTCCAGAAAACTTGTCAGTGTTTCTTTGGCCTGATCCAAATCGGTCCTTGCCTTTTCTACCTTTTCGCTTATGGATGCTACTAACTCGCACAATGGTTCTGTCTGTGCAATCTTCTGACATAGGAGCTTAACCTGATTAATCAATGCCTTATTTAATTGAAGCGCCTCTGCTTTGAATTCATCTACCTGAGGGAGCCTTTTCATTTGCTCAATTTGAGTTGACAATTGAGCGATTTGCTCATCTTTAGCTTTTATCATTCCCTCAGTTGATATTCTTAATTGCTCCAATGCTACCGATAGCTCCCTTTTCCTTTGGATGCGCTCTCGTCAATCCTCTGTTTTTCCTCTTATAATTGCTTAATCAGCTGATAATTGTTCTACTGCTGTACTAGCAATTCCTGCTCCGCTTGCTCTGCCTTCTGCTGAACTTCCGATAATTGCACCTGTAGCGAAAAGATGTCTTGATCCTTCCCTTTCAATAAACTGCTCACCTCCGATGCTTTATCAATGGTCGCCGCCGAATATGCTCCATCGTATTGTGATAGCTTGGTTAAGTCATCAGAGGGGTCGAATTCCTCTTTCCACACAACATTGCTCGTCACTGTTAATTCAGGGAATAGAGAAGGTTGATCAGCCCTTCTCCTTTTCCTCTGTCGCTTTACAACATATTTATGCTTTGGGTTGTAGAATACATCCAAAGGGGAATCTCTTCTATTTGCAAAATGATTTCGCCCGATGGATCCTTAGGAATTATTTATGTTTCTTTTGATTTGGGTGGGTCGCTGGTTTCGCCCGAAACCTATTTTGATGTCGCTTCCTGTGTGTCGCCCTCTTTAGAAACCTCATCATCTTTCGAGCACTCTAAGTTGTCGATGACTGAGTTGAATTGCTGCCATTGCTGGAGCAAATTCAGATCAATTTGTGTATCATCATTAACTTTTAAGTTGCTCTCTTCTTGGGCTTTCGCCTGGGTTTCTTCCTGTTGCTGCACATTTTCCTGGGTTTCTTCCTGCCTCTGATTATGCACTTCCTCCTTCTACTTTGATGTAGTAGGAGGTGGCGTATTACTTCGCTGCTCAAGCTCGCTTGATTTTGTCGTCGTTGGAGTAGTCGCTAATAGGTCTAGAGGCAGAGTTTGCAACCTCTGTTCTCTAATTCTGTTAAATTCGGTTAGCCCCTCATCGTTGTATACATTTCTGGCAAGCGATTTAACTTGATAGAGCGATTCGGCCGATGCAAACAAATCCTTGAATATGTCTTCTTTGTGCTTGACCTTGCCCAATTTGGCCTAGTCGAGCGCATTGTAAGAAATTTTCCTTGGATCATACTGCCGGATTGGCAGAGTAGCCAGAGTTAGCGACTTTATCTTCCCAGCTTCCTTCTCTGCATGTTTGATATCATGCAGGGTGTAAATTCCAATTCGCAGGGGAAAGGAGGGCGAGACATGCTTTTTTTCTTTTTTCAGGGTCTGAGTAACCCCATCGGCATTGATTTGATAAGCTACTTCCCTGGCAAGTAACTTATCAAGGATGTATAGTGGAAGCATATGGGGCCTGGCCTAACTGCCAAAAAATCTAATGTAGCTGAATTTCTCTTCTCTGAACCAACTTGCTACTGTGGTTAAATCTACCCCTGCTTGTTTAGAAATCTTCGGGGCAGGCCTATCAAAAATGGAGTAATAAATTGGCAACATGAAACCGTTGCAGATTTGATATAGGTGGTGTTTGTAGTTGGTCTTCCACAACTTTTGATGATATATCTGGATAGGTGTGGGGTCTTGCGACGTCCACCTCCATCCGAGCACAGGAAACTCAGAATTAAAACATAAGACATCCAACACATAGGCGCTGTAATAAAATGGCGGAATGAACCTCTCTGTGACGCGAGAGTTAAATCTGAAATTAAGAATGGCCTTGGCTAACTTTTCGGATAATATATCCGCCCAATCCATAATCTCGCCACTACATGCCGCCTCCATTAAGGGGACTATTTCTATGGTAAAATTGGCGGAGTCATGTAATCCCCATAGCCTACACAACATAATTCCAGCATAGCAGTAAGGAGAACATAGGGAGTCGACTGAATACTTACCCGAGGATTCAGCTTATGCTTTGCTGGATTTTGTCTCCAGCCTCGAATTGGTTCGGACTCAGTCTCGTTCTCTGCTCGGAACTTCTCCAAAAATGTCGTGTTATACTTTTTCTCTTCTGCTAGTAGGTGATACATTTTCCTTAGATCTGTGGCTCGAAAAGAACCGAAAATCCTCCCATCTGCAGTGCTAAACATTCTGTCGATAATTGGGATCTCTTGGATTGCCCACCTTACCACATCCGTATATGGGAGAATTTGCTCCCGGGCCGCTATTCTGTGCAGAAAGGAGTTGGCCAAGTCTTTTAGATTGGCCTCAGATTTGCTGGTACTATCGCATGAGATTTGTATCCCGGTCACCTTCGGCTCTTCAGCTTCAATCAAATTATATGTTCCTTGTCAAGTGGCTCTGGTAAGTCCCAGGCATGTCGTATCTAATATAAGCCCTTTCTTTTTTACTGCCTGAATCAACAACAGATTGCCCTGCGGCTGGCAAAGCAGTAGGCATTGTAGTCTTTTTGGACTTCTTTCCCATTCCACTCAACTCTGTCTCTGTGGAAGAATCCTGCACAAAGCGAAAGATAGGCGTAATATAGGCAACAATAACATGAATTGAATAGACTGAGGTATATATATCTTGATGCATTCATAGTGATCGATTGACTTAAGACGGCTTTCGGATCAAATCTGTGAATAGATCGCAAGCTTGTTGTTTTCATTAAATGTCCGTTAAGGCCTGTCAATCTCATTAATACCAGTCGCTTCGGTTAATGGCCAAATGATTTATTTGAAGCATGCCTTCGGCGATTTGGCGGTTGAACGCGGATGAGCGGCTTTTCAAAAGATATTGCCTTAATTACGAATAAATCATATCAAATTGCCTTTATGATTTTTTTACTTTGAAAACTGCGCTTTTACCCTTTTCGCAATCGGGCGTCAAGAAAATCCTAAGTCATTGCTTTGGTTCCATTTGGAATCCCCGATCGCCGATAGCGATATCGCATCGCATCAGGAATAGCGAGTAGGGCCATTTAAAATTTGGACATGGTCAGTCGTCGATCGTCGATAGCTATATCGCATCGCATCGGGGCGAGAGAGAGCTTATTTGCGTTTAAGCATTATTGTCGATTGCCGATTGCCGATTTTCGATTGCCGATTTCACATCGCATCGGCGAAAATCAAGATGTCCCTTAAGTTGTGTTCTCTTTGTCATTGCAATATGCGATCTTGCGATCGCTTTATCGCAATGATAAAGATAAATCGTTTTACGTTGGGGTTTTTGATTGGTTTTATTGAAAAGGCCTTTTAGTAATGTTTTCTTTTATTTCTTCGGGCCTTTTTGAAATAGAACTTTAAATTGATACCAATTTAAAAAACAAAAATTAAAAAAGGGACCCATTTCATATTATAGTTTTTGGAATAGTAATGATATGAAATGGGGGGTTGTTGTATGGCACAACAATTGGCAATTCGCTGGAAGAAACAGTTATCTATAGAAATACTTAAACCTTTTTTTTAAATAGAAATTTTTTATCAAAAGGGAAAAATTCTAATATAACTACGTATAGTTGCATTCTAGAGAAAACAAAACTTTCTTTGCTAATTTCCTCTTTTGTTAAAAATAGATACATTCTAGATTTTAAATTGGCGTTTGTTGGTTGGTATTGATAAAACAGAGAACTTTTCCAAATCAGCTATTAAAATTAACTCCTTTGTCATATGTAGAGCCTCTGCTGCCAGTAAACGTCCATAGTTTTAGCAGGGATACCTTTTAACCATATCATTGTCTATTGTTCCATTCACCTTAGAGCATGATTATAAGAATGAATTCAAAATATGTTTTTTCACATTTTGTATTTCTTTTCTTTTTCTGCTATTTTGCAAGATAAAAATCCATTTCCCTGGTGTGGTGGCCAATTAGGTGACAATGCCATTCACTGGTAGTAATCTAACCGAACAAGCTGGCTCGTGATGAGACCCCTTGTCTTACAATTGAAGCCATTACCCTGTTTTGGTATGCAGTATTGGTAATGTCAGCTAAACTATTTCCCTATGAACATGGTAAGCAGGCTTGTAATAAGACCTCTTAACTTTTGTATCCAGTATTCCTAGAATTACACCCTGAATAATCATGAACTTGAGTAAATGGGATCGACAATTTTCTCCTTAAGATAGGATGGATGACAAGGTAAGAGTTGGAGATGCTGAATTTGGATTAGCTCCTATTTTAATATTGATAACCTTTTTGTAACCAATTTGAAAAATCTAAAAAGATTTACAAGATTTATAAACTTTGAGAGGGGTTCACTAGGATTGTAGTGTAGTTTCAGAATGCAATTACAACTAATTTCCTAGAAATCATTCCTTTTATTTAAGACTTCTATTTATTTAAAAGTAAATATCGCACCACTTGTTTTGAGAAACTCTTTGAATGCAGCAAAGGTCAAATAGAAGATGCCTTACAGTTTTATTTTCTAATGCTGCTACAAATTACAAAAATGCTATTAAAAAGGAGAAGGGGTTACCTCCTCAATTGAAAATTTTCTTTAAGATCAGACCATTAATAGGGAGAGAATCTCTCAACCCTGATAAATCTTGTAGCGTGAAGGTAGAATGGCCTATCTTTTCACAAATCTGAAATGGTCCAAGCCACATCTTCTAAAACTTGGTGTGTTTTCCTTTATCTTCATGGGCTTTGTCCCATTTCAGGACTAAATCACCGACTTGAAATTGTTTAGAACCAGATGAAATTGAATCAAATGATGACTTGATGACCTGCTGATGTTTCGCATGAATGATTTTGACTTTTTCTCTTTCTTCTTCTAATTTTAGAATTTGGTCATGTCTAAGCTGTAAAGAAGAGGAAGGGTTTTCTTCAATAAATTGAACGAGGGCTAGAGAAAGAAGAATGAGGTTTGTTGGTAGTACAGCTTCTTTTCCATAAACAAGTTTAAATGGGGAAGAACCTATAGAAGCTTTTTGTGTTATCCTATCAGCCCATAATGCAAATATTAAAGATTTGTGCCAGTTCTTATGATTCTGTTTGATAGTTCGCTTGATAATTTTGATAAGGTTTTTTTTTGTAGATTCGTCCAAACCATTGCCCTGAGGATAATAGTTAGCAGAATATTTGAGTTTGAATCCTCTTTTGATTGCGAAATCAAACATACCATTGCCTGAAAAGTAAGATGCATTATAAAAAACACGAGCATTCAGGACACCAAACCTGGTAATGATGAATTGGTCTATAAATTCAATAATGGCTTCAGAGTTTGTTGTCTTTAACAGAATCGCTTCAACCCACTTGGTAAAGTAATCAGTAGCAGTAAGGATATATTTATGCTGTTTGGAAGAATTTGGGGTAATTTCTCCGATAATCTCCAATCCCCATTGCTCAAATGGCTATTCAATGTTGACCGGTTGCAGAGGGAAGGCTGATTTCCTTTGTCTTCCACTTGAAGTTTGACAATTTCGACATTTCCTTACATATTCATGAGCATCTCTAAACAGAGTGGGCCAATAATACCCAGCATGGATGACTTTGTGAGCTGTGGTATCAGCTCCGAAGTGGCCTCCTACTGGTCCATCATGCAATTCCTGCAAGACCCTTTGTGCTTCCGGTTTTTCAAGGCATCTTAATAAAACGGAATCATAATTTTTCCTAAAAAGTACATCATCAATAATGGTAAAAATTTTTGCTTTCAATCTTATGGCCCTTTTGTTTTTGTAGGACAAGTTGGGATGTGCATATCCATTTTTCAAGTAAAATACTAAATCAGCATACTGTGATTCAGAGTCAATGATACTTATCTGGTTGATGGTTTCAAATTGATCTGTATCCGCTTGATTCCGGAATGTTGGATGCTCCTGCCAATAACCTACAAAAACCTTGGCCTCTAACAATCTTTGCTGGCTTGATCTCTAGGTCATATTCTTGAAGTGTTGTTACCCAATTTGCCCTTTTTTCTCCTAGTTCTCTTTGGATTAATAGTTGCCTAACTGAGGAGAAAGGAACTATAACCTTTGTATGGGCTTTTAAAAGGAAAGGTCTGTAATGTTTAACCGCTTTATATACAGCAAAGGCTTGTTTTTCTACTTTAGAGTAGTTTAGTTCTGCACCTTGAAGATTTGAGCTATAGAATGAAATCAGTGCTTCCAAATCGTGATCGTTGATCTGTGTAAGTACTGCAGCATAAGAGCAATCGGATGCGATGGTATACAATGTAAAATGATTAGAAAAATTTGGAGTATTCAGAGCTGAGGCATTGATTATTGATTGTTTGATTAGTTCAAAAGCTTCCTTTTCTGGCGATCCCCATTTAAAGACTGAATTTTTCTTAATCATAGTTTGAAGTGGTAAAATAATCTGAGAAAAGTCTGGAACGAATCTTTTTACAAAATTGATTTGGCCTAAAAATGACTGCATGGATTCCTTATTATGAGGAAAAGGGATTTCAGAGATTTCTTTAATCCTGTCTAGATCAATAGAGATGCCATCTTTAGATACAATAAAGCCTATGATCTTACCTTGATCAAGAGTGAAAAAGGATTTCTTAGGGTTTAGAGAAATACCATACTTCTTACAACGTTGAAAGATTTGATTCAAATCATGCAAGTGGTTGGATATCTCTTTAGAAAATACAGTAATGTCATCTAAATAGACGACTACTATTCTATTAATTAACCCTTTGAAAGCGATATCCATCGCTCCTTGAAAAGTGGCTCCTGCATTAATAAGTTCCAAAGGCATTTTTTGATATGCATATGTTCCCCACTTTGTTCTGAATGTGGTGTTGAGTCGGTCATCGGGGTGGACCAAAATTTGGTTATACCCTGAAAACCCGTCCAAAAAGGACATTAACTCTGAGACTGCCACTGATTGGAGTATCTGCTCAATCGTGGGTAATGGGAAATTATCTTTTAGACTTGCCTTATTTAAATTTCTAAAATCAATACAAATACTTATGTCGCCATTTTTCTTTCTGACTGGTACCATATTGGAAACCCAGTTTGAGTGTCGTACGGGAAAAACAATCTTAGCTTTCAAGAGTTTATTGAGTTCCGATTTTATTTGACCCTCTAAGTTTGGATGTATTTTTCTCATCTTTTGTTGAACTGGTTTCTGTTCGGGAAGCATTGGGATAGTGTGCTGAATAATAGATGTATCATATGTTTTTAGATCATCATATTTCCAAGCGAAAACATGTTTATTCTTTCGTAACAGACTAATGAATGCTTCCTTTTCCTCTATGGAAATTCCTAATCCTAAATTAATGTTTTGAGGATTTTGTTCAGTGCCAAGGTTTATTAATTCAAACCTTAAGGTAGAGCTTTGGAGCTTTGTATTGGACACAGGTTTAAACCTGTCTTTAATATCGTAAAGGTCCTCAAGCTTCACCACGCGCTTTGGGATTGAGTTTTCCCCATGTTTATCTCGTATTTGAATATCGTGCTCGTCTTCCTCAATGGTTTGATTATCATAGGATTTTTCGGAGGTCATAAATTGTAAAATGTCATCATCGTGGTTGAATACTCTCCAATTGGTTACATTGTCAGGAATGGATGGCCTAAAAAGCAATTCTATTTAAAACCTATCTGGACTATAGTCTTCGGAAGGGAGTATCTTGGAAGCGACATTGGCTAGCAAGTCGGCTGCCGAATTTTGCGATCTGGGAATGGAAGAAATATTGAATGCTAAAAAATGGGAAGTGAGCTCTTGTACTAGCGATTGATAATGTTTAAGATGGTTCGAAAGACAATGAATTGTATTCCTTACCTGTTTAACAATAATCTCAGAATCACCAAAGACCTTTAAGTATTGAACTTTGAGGCCAATTACTTTGTACGGTCCTTGGACTAATGCTTCGTACTCGACTGTGTTATTGGTGCATTCAAATTCTAATCTACAGGACAGCATTGTTTTTCTCCTTGCGGGCTGACCAAAATGCATCATGCTCATGATCCTTCACTGGACTTAGATCCGTCAAAATATAAAGACCAAAATAATGAATTATCTACAATTTTTGTTACAAAATTCTCAGTAACATTAACACATTTAGACCTGTCGGTTTGTGAAAAATTTTCAATTTGTGATGCGAAATTGTTAACTAAGAAAGGAGATGGTTGGGCAATGTAATTGCCAAAAAATGACTCGGAAGAATAATTTCCTAGGATATTGTTGTTGAACGCGACTAGTTGGTTTTCTTGTTCAAATTCTGTAACAGTGTGGATCATATGTTTCTCTCGATCGATCCTTATTTGATTTGGCTTTCCCTTATAGGGGAGCCACATATGGGACCAATTGGTGGAGATATACCCATGGATTTTTTTTTACCAATCCCTGCTTAAAATCAACCCATAGAATTCAGGTATATCGGCGATTAGAATATCAATCCTTTGGACTATTCGTGGATCCGCTGATAACCTGATTGTTACAGAGTTTATTTCCCCTAGAACTTGAACCTTAGTTCTATCTAACTGCACAATGTGAATAGAAGACTTCTGGGGTTCTATATTCAGTTTAGAGAAAACTGAAGCAGACATTATATTCAAGGATGCCCTAGAATCAATTAAGCAGTTGTGTAGATTTTGATTATAAATTTCATAAGTTAAGAGGAAAGGAGGGGTATGGGAGTTCGATCTATCTCCAATCAGAATTGTGTCAGTTGCCTCAACTCTACCAGAAGGTGGTTGTCTTGAGTCGCTTGCAGCTTTAGTGGTGGGAAGAGGTGAAGATGGAACAGCGTTAAGTTCTTTGAGTAGTAATTTTTGCTGATGTTTTAATTTACTAAGTTCAAACATGGTGATGTTTGCCTTAGTTTTCTTCATGTCATCGACAATATTATAATCCATCAAATCAGAAACTACCAATGTCTTAGATGACGAAGGGGTAGTGGAGGATGATGGCTGATTGTTAGATACTATCGCGGCTGGCTTCCTTGCGGGTACCGTTTCCTTTGCAGTATTGGTTTGAGAACTCCTTTTCTTTGGATTAGCTTGAACAAGTTCAGGAGTAGCTTTACTCCTTGTAGTGACAGGAAAGGCTTCTTGCTCAGCGTCAGCATCAGAATTAGGGAGTATAAAGTCCCACATCCTGTGACATTCAACTACTTCCTCTTCTTCTTCTTCAGATGGTGTAACTGTTTCTTCCTCTTCTTCTTCCTCAGGATCCGAGTCTGCATATGATATAACATTTGGAGGCTTGGACTCGGGTTTCTTGAAATTCCTATATGGTTTCTTCGTTGAGGATTCTGATACTTGTTTCTTGATCTCAACCATTTCGTTCGACATGGTTTTAAGGACTTTCTAAAGGCCCTCCATGTCGTATGGATCCTTAGTGATCTTTTTCTTCGAGTCATCTTTAAAGGACACTTTTTTAGATTTTCGTTCTTCCAGGGCAGTTTTCTTTTCTAAGGCGATTACACTTTTTTCCATAGTGAGTGCTTCCTTCATGCTTTCAGCCAAGGTAGGTTGTTTAGCTCTATCCACAAATATGGCTATGTTCGAAGGCAAGGTAGTGATATACCACTCGCTTCTAACTTGTTCACTTGGCTTATCATCAGTGGGGATTTTGTTCAAGAGTTTGTTGAATCGGGAGTTGAACTCCTTAATGGGTTCTCTTGACTCGATCCTTAAATTGGAAATGTCATGGACAATTGTAGCTAAGGATCTGCCATCGCTGTATTTAGTGAGAAATTGTTCCTGGAAGATATTCCAACTTGTGATGGAACCAAAGGGCAAGGAAAAGTACCAAGACCCTGCAGATCCTTGCAGTGAATAGGGAAATAATCTTACTACCACATCTTCTTCAGTGACTCCCTTTAGATTGACTGACAACATAAAATTGTTTATGTGTTCTTCTGCCGAAGTTCCAGCATCTGGATTGAACTTGGGTAACCATTTTTCGGGGTAATTGGGTAAAGGATGTAAAGGTGCAGGCATGGTGACTGCACCAGGACTTCTCCATGGTCTTTGAGCCATTTTAGGAGTACCAACGATTGCCTATGGTGTTCTAGGTGCTTGAGGGGGAGGTAGAAGTACAAACTGAAAAGACTGTGAAGTCTTAGATGAAGTCCCTTAGTGAACAACGATATGTAGTGGTGAAGTGGGTGTTTGACTTCGCACAGGTGATGATGAAATGGAAGATGATGGAGAAAAGGTTTCGCTACTAGAACCTTCAGCGGTCTTTTTAATCCTTTTCCTTTCGGGTAAAGGAAACTCGGGTGGTTCAATACCTAGCTTTTCACTTTGGATTCTGGTAAGGTGAGGGGGTAAGTGAAATTGCGAAGTCTGACTGCCTTGTGATACTTCAGATTTAGGAGGCAAAATTGAGAAGCCTTGAAGTTTCTGGATGATGGATTGAACTTCAGGGGACTCTGGACTTAAGTGTTCTGAAGTATGATGTAATTGTGCAGTAGTGGTTGATCCTTCTTCGTCTTGTCTGGATACTGGAGATTCAGAATGCGAACAAGATGTACGAGGAGAGGTGGAGGGTGAATTACTCTTTGAATGGTTTGTAGGTGTTGGCTTACTCGCCATTCATAGAGGATGGCCCTCCTTCTAGCGCCAGAAATGTTGAGGCCTCGAAAATCGCTGCAACAACATTGGGGGATAACCACCCAGTCCGGACCTTGGTATAGCTCCTTTTCTGTTTCGGATGGTGGCTCCGACTGGAGATAACGGGACCAGTTTCCAGATATTGAATAAAAGGGAAGGATGGGTGATGAATAGTTTGCTTTTGGTGATAGGCAACTAGCTTATTCTATTGGCAAAAGTAGGGAAACTAATACTAATCCCGGGAACAACTTATTCATTCGGAATGCAGCGTTAAATAATCCTTATCTATTTAACAGGCATATAGATGACTCTGTAAAATAAACATGAGATATTCAATCATTCAAAGATTACGTCATATGAATAGTCACAATGAAGCGATTAATACAAATTACTGCATTCACTATTTATATAATCGATACATATATACGATTGAAAGAGAAGCAAGCTATAAACAACCAATAGTGGGATGCATAAAGGATGCTGCGAAAAGCACATATACATATAAGCAATAATAGCAAGAGCGATTTAAATAACAATTCATATAACAGGAATGAGTACAGACGCAGATAATAGTACCATGTGAGCTGCTAACCAATCCCAGATATCAATCGCTATTCACAATTCTTCCTTCAACACAGAAATGCTTTTAAACAAAGACAATAGTGCACATTTGCATAAAAACTTTCCTCATTAAACTCAGAATCATTGGTCCAGTTTCATAAAAGAATATCCCTGAAGTACAATAGTGCAACTTCGGGGTTTAAGTCATATACAAAACTTTACGACCCTTTCTAAATGCATGAAAGGGTCTATAAATACTACTAAACTAAAAAAAATCTATGAAACAAAATCCTACTAAATTGGCATCAGTAAATGTGATCTATCTCCTTGGGGCGATCTGGCAGTCGGCGATGTGAATCATGACTCAGGTTGTTTTCCTTTAAACCTGAGCTGGCTTATCACAAGCATCGGCTCCACTTCTGGCGGTCTGTTGAGGCGCAAGCTGAATTGGGCAGCAAAGGTGGCATCCTGAATGTCGAGTATGATATACCTGATAGCATCTGTAAGTCATTTTAAGGCAGCTCTTTGGCTATATGGCTTCACTAAGAAGAACCAATAGGCATCCCATGTTAAACTGTTGATCCCCGCGATTAATCTTCCATTTTTCTCCAGCTCCGGGTAGCATGAATGCTCCAACATCTTCGTTGCTATTAATTGGCCTGGAGTACATTGGGAAATCATATTAGACAAATAAAGTGTATTATTTACTAATTCAACCAAATTACCAGTGGTTGCTTTGCATCTAAAAATCGCTCTTTCTACCTTCATTAACTGTGATTTCCATTCTGTGAATAGTATTTCTTTGTGTGATTCCAGAATTCTTGGTAGATTAGTCGCTTGGCCCTGATTGGAATTGTGTCATTCATGAAAATTTGTCAGTGTTTCTTCGGCCTGATCCAAATCGGTCCTTGCCTTTTCTACCTTTTCGCTTATGGATGCTACTAACTCGCACAATGGTTCTGCCTGTGTAATCTGCTGACATAGGAGCTTAACCTGATTAATCAATGCCTTATTTAATTGAAGCGCCTCTGCTTTGAATTCATCTACCTGAGGGAGCCTTTTCATTTGCTCAATTTGAGTTGACAATTGAGCGATTTGCTCATCTTTAGCTTTTATCATTCCCTCAGTTGATATTCTTAATTGCTCCAATGCTGCCGATAGCTCCCTTTGCCTTTGGATGCACTCTTGTCAATCCTCTGTTTTTCCTCTTGTAATTACTTAATCAGCTGATAATTGTTCTGCTGCTGTACTAGCAATTCCTGCTCCGCCTGCTCTGCCTTCTACTGAACTTCCGATAATTGCGCCTGTAGTGAAAAGATGTCTTGATCCTTCGCTTTCAATAAACTGCTCATCTTCGATGCTTTATCAATGGTCGCCGCCGAATATGCTCCAGCGTATTGCGATAGCTTGGTTAAGTCATCGAAGGGGTCAAATTCCTCTTTCCACACAACATTGCCCGTCACTGTTAATTTAGGGAATAGAGAAGGTTTATCAGCCCTTCTCCTTTTCCTCTGTCGCTTTACAACAGCTTTATGCTTTGGGCTGTAGAATACATCCAAAGGGGAATCTCTTCTATTTGCAAAATGATTTCGCCCTATGGATCCTTAAGAATTATTTCTATTTCTTTTGATTTGGGTGGGTCGCTTGTTTCGCCCGAAACCTGTTTTGATGTCGCTTCCTGTGTGTCGCCCTCTTTAGAAAACTCATCATCTTTCAAGCACTCTAAGTTGCCGATGATTGAGTTGAATTGTTGCCATTGCTGGAGCAAATTCGGATCAATTTGTGTATCATCATTAACTTTTGAGCTGCTCTCTTCTTGGGCTTTCACCTAGGTTTCTTCCTGTCGCTGCACATTTTCCTGGGTTTCTTCCTGCCTTTGATTATACACTTCCTCCTTCTGCTTTGATGTAGTAGGAGGTGACGTATTACTTCGCTACCTAGGCTCGCTTGATATTGTTGTCATTGAAGTAGTCGCTAACAGGTCTAGAGGCAGAGTTTGCAACCTCTGTTCTCTAATTCTGTTAAATTCAGCTAGCCCCTCATCGTTGTATACATTTCTAGCAATGGATTTAACTTGGTACAGCGATTCAGCCGATGCAAACAAATCCTCGAATCTGTCTTCTTTGTGCTCAACCTTTGGCCAATTTGGCCTGGTCGAGCGCATTGTAAGCGATTTTCCTTGGATCATACTGCCTGCTTGGCAGAGTAGCCAGAGTTAGCTACTTTATCTTCCCAGCTTCCTTCTCTGCATGTTTGATATCATGCAGGGTGTAAATACCAATTCGCAGGGGAAAGGAGGGCCAAACATGCTTTTTTGCTTTTTTCAGGGTCTGAGTAACCCCATCGGCATTGATTTGATAAGCTACTTCCCTGGCAAGTAACTTATCAGGGATGTATAGTGGAAGCATATGGGGCCTGGCCTGATTGCCAAAAACTCTAATGTGGGTGAATTTCTCTTCCCCGAACCAACTTGCTACTGCGGTTAAATCTACCCCTGCTTGTTCATAAATCTTCGGGGCAGGCTTATCAAAAATGGAGTAATAAATTGGCAACATGAAACCGTTGCAGATTTGATATAGGTGGTGTTTGTAGTTGGTCTTCCACAGATTTTGATTTTATATGTGGATGGGTGTGGGGTCTTGCGACGTCCACCTCCATCCGAGCACAGGAAACTCAAAATTAAAACATAAGACATCCAACACATAGGCGTTGTAATAAAATGGCAGAATGAACCTCTGTGTGACGCGAGAGTTAAATCTGAAATTAAGAATGGCCTTGGCTAACTTGTCAAATAATATATCCGCCCAATCCATAATCTTGCCACTACATGTTGCCTCCATTAAGGGGACCATTTCTATGGTAAAATTGGCGGAGTCATGTAATCCCCATAGCCTACACAACATAATTCCAGCATAGCAGTAAGGAGAACATAGGGAGTCGACTGAATACTTACCTGAGGATTCATGCTTTTGCTTTGTTGGATTTTCTCTCCAGCCTCGAATTGGTTTGGACTCGGTCTCGTTCTCTGCTCGGAACTTCTCCAGAAATGTCGTGTTATACTTTTTATCTTCTGCCGGTAGGTGATACATTTGCCTTAGATCTGCAGCTCGAAAAGAACTGAAAATCCTCCCATCTGCAGTGCTAAAAATTCTGTCGGTAATTGGGATCTCTTGGATTGCCCACCTTACCACATCTGTATATGGGAGAATTTGCTCCCGGGCCACTATTCTGTGCAGAAAGGAGTTGACCAAGTCTTTTAAATTGGCCTCAGATTTGCTGGTACTATCGCATGAGATTTGTATCTCGGTCACCTTCGGCTCTTCGGCTTCAATCAAATTATATGTTCCTTGCCAGGTGGCTCTGGTAAGTCCCAGGCAAGTCATATCTAATATAAGCCCTTTCTTTTTTACTGCCTGAATCAACAACAGATTTCCCTGCGGCTGGCGAAGCAGTAGGCATTGTAGTCTTTTTGGACTTCTTTCCCATTCCACTCAACTCTATCTCTGTGGAAGAATCCTGCATAGAGCGAAAGATAGGCGTAATACAGGCAACAATAACATGAATTGAATAGACTGAGGTATATATATCTTGATGCATTCATAGTGATCGATTGACTTAAGACGGCTTTCGGATCAAATCTATGAATAGATGGCAAGCTTGGTGTTTTCATTAAATGGCCGTTAAGGCCTGTCAATCTCATTAATACCATTCGCTTCGGTTAATGGCCGAATGATTTATTTGAAGCATGCCTTGGGCGATTTGGCGGTTGAACGCGGATGAGCAACTTTTCAAAAGATATTGCCTTAATTACGAATAAATCGTATCAAACTGCCTTTATGATTTTTTTTACTTTGAAAACTGCGCTTTTACCCTTTTCGCAATCGGGCGTCGGGAAAATCCTAAGTCATTGCTTTGGTTCCATTTGGAATCCCCGATCGTCGATAGCAATATCGCATCGCATCGAGAGTAGCGAGTAGGGCCGTTTAAAATGTGGACATGGTGAGTCGTTGATCGCCGATAGCGATATTGCATCGCATCGGGGCGAGAGGGAGCTTATTTGCGTTTAAGCATTATTGCCGATTGCCGATTGCCGATTGTCGATTGCCGATTTCGCATCGCATCGGCGAAAATCAAGATGTCCCTTAAGTTGTGTTCTCTTTGTCATTGCGATATACGATCTTGCGATCGCTTTATCGCAATGATAAAGATAAATCGTTTTACGTTGGGGTTTTTGATTGGTTTTATTGGAAAGGCCTTTTAGTAATGTTTTCTTTTATTTCTTCGAGCCTTTTTGAAATAGAACTTTAAATTGATACCAATTTAAAAACAAAAATTAAAAAAGGGACCCATTTCATATTATAGTTTTGGAATAGTAATGATATGAAATGGGGGGTTGTTGTATGGCACAACAATTAGCGATTCACTGGAAGAAGCAGTTATCTCTGAAAAGTATAGAAATACTTTAACTTTTCTTTAAAATAGAAATTTTTTATCAAAAGGGAAAAATTCTAATATAACTACGTATAGTTGCATTCTAGAGAAAACAAAACTTTCTTTGCTAATTTCCTCTTTTGTTAAAAATAGATACATTCTAGATTTTAAATTGGCGTTTGTTGGTTGGTATTGATAAAGCGGAGAACTTTTCCAAATCAGCTATTAAAATTAACTCCTTTGTCATAGGTAGAGCCTCTGCTGCCAGCAAACGTCCATAGTTTCGGCAGGGATACCTTTTAACCATATCATTGTCTATTGTTCCCTTCACCTTAGAGCATGATTATCAGAATGAATTCAAAATATGTTTTTTAACATTTTGTATTTCTTTTCTTTTTCTGCTATTTTGCAAGATAAAAAGCCATTGCCTTGGTGTGGTGGCCAGTTAGGTGACAATGCCATTCACTGGTAGTAATCTAACCGAACAAGCTGGCTCATGATGAGACCCCTTGTCTTACAATTGAAGCCATTACCCTGTTTTGGTATGCAGTATTGGTAATGTCGGCTAAACTATTTCCCTATGAACATGGTAAGTGGGCTTGTAATAAGACCTCTTAACTTTTGTATCCAGTATTCCTGGAATTACACCCTAAATAATCATGAACTTGAGTAAATGGGATAGACAATTTCCTCCTTAAGATAGGATGGATGACAAGGTAAGAGTTGGAGATGCTGAATTTGGATTAGCTCCTATTTTCATATTGATAACCTTTTTGTAACCAATTTGAAAAATCTAAAAAGATTTATAAGATTTATAAACTTCGAGAGGGGTTCTCTAAGATTGTAGTGTAGTTTTAGAATGCAATTACAACTAATTTCCTAGAAATCATTCCTTTTGTTTAAGACTTCTATTTATTTAAAAGTAAATATCGCACTACTCGTTTTGAGAAACTCTTTGAATACAGCAAAGGTCAAAATAGAAGATGCCTTACAGTTTTATTTCCTAATGTTGCTACAAACTACAAAAATGCTATTGAAAGGAGAAGGGGTTACCTCCTCAATTGAAAAATTTCTTTAAGATCAAACCATTAACAGGGAGAGAATCTCTCAACCCTGATAAATCTTGTAGCATGAAGGTTGAATGGCCTATCTTTTCACAGATATGAAATGGTCTAAGCCACATCTTTTGAAACTTGGTGTGTTTTCCTTTATCTTCATGGGCTTTGTCCCATTTCAGGACTAAATCACCGACTTGAAATTGTTTAGAACCAGATGAAATTGAATCAAATGATGACTTGATGATCTGCTGATGTTTCACATGAATGATTTTGGCTTTTTCTCTTTCTTCTTCTAATTTTAGGATTTGGTCATGTCTAAGCTGTAAAGAAGAAGAAGGATTTTCTTCAATAAATTGAACTAAGGCTAGAGAAGGAAGAATGAGATTTGTTGGTAGTACAGCTTCTTTTCCATAAACAAGTTTGAATGGGGAGGAACCTATAGAAGCTTTTTGCGTTATCCTGTCAGCCCATAATGCAAATATTAAAGATTTATGCCAATTCTTATGATTTTGTTCGATAGTTCGCTTGATAATTTTGATAAGGTTTTTGTTTGTAGATTCGGCCAAACCGTTGCCCTGAGGATAATAGTTAGCAAAATATTTGAGTTTGAA
This sequence comes from Pinus taeda, assembly GCA_000404065.3. NCBI lineage: Eukaryota > Viridiplantae > Streptophyta > Pinopsida > Pinales > Pinaceae > Pinus > Pinus taeda. Next base: position 203,769 of record APFE031339997.1, read on the forward strand.
CCCTCTTTTGATTGCGAAATCAAACATAGCATTGCCTGAAAAGTAAGATGCATTATCAAAAACAAGAGCATTCAGGACACCAAACCTGGTAATGATGAATTGATCTATGAATTCAATAATGGCTTCAGAGTTTGTTGTCTTTAACAGAATCGCTTCAACCCACTTGGTAAAGTAATCGGTAGCAGTAAGGATATACTTATGCTGTTTGGAAGAACTAGGAGTAATTTCTCCGATAATGTCCAATCCCCATTTCTCAAATGGCTGTCAATGTTGACCGGTTGTAAAGGGAAGGCTGATTTCTTTTGTCTTCCACTTGAAGTTTGACAATTTCGGCATTTCCTCACATATTCATGAGAATATCTAAACAGAGTGGGTCAGTAATACCCAACATGGATGACTTTGTGAGCTGTGGTATCAGCTACAAAGTGGCCTCCTGCTGGTCTGTCATGCAATTCCTGCAAGACCCTCTGTGCTTCCTGTTTTTCAAGGCATCTTAATAAAACATAATCATAAGTTTGCCTAAAAAGCACATCATCAATAATGGTAAAAATTTTTGCTTTCAATCTTATGTCCCTTTTGTTTTTGTAGGATAGGTTGGGAGGTGCATATCCATTTTTCAAGTAAAATATTAAATCAGCATACTATGATTTAGAGTCAATGATACTTATCTCGTTAATGGTTTTAGATTGATCTGTATCGCTTCATTCCGGGATGTTGGATGCTCCTGCCAATAACCTACAAAAACCTTGGCCTCTAACAATCTTTGCTGGCTTGATCTCTAGGTCGTATTCTTGAAGTGCTGTCACCCAATTTGCCCTTTTTTCTCTCAGTTCTCTTTGGATTAATAGTTGTCTAACTGAGGAGAAAGGAACTATAACCTTTGTATGGGATTTTAATAGGAAGGGTCTGTAATGTTTGACCGCTTTATATAAAGCAAAGGCTTGTTTTTCTACTTCAGAGTAGTTTAGTTCTGCACCTTGAAGATTTGAGCTATAGAATGAAATTGGTGCTTCCAAATTGTGATCGTTGATCTGTGTAAGTACTGCAGCATAAGAACAATCAGATGAGATGGTATACAATGTAAAATGATTAGAAAAATTTGGAGTATTCAGAGCCGGGGCATTGATTATTGATTGTTTGATTAGTTCAAATGCTTCCTTTTCTGGCAATCCCCATTTGAAGACCAAATTTTTCTTAATCATGGTTTGAGGTGGTAAAATAATCTGAGAAAAATCTGGAACGAATCTTTTTACAAAATTGATTTGGCCTAAAAATGACTGCATGGATTTCCTATTATGGGGAAAAGGGATTTCAGAAATTTCCTTAATCCTGTCTGGATCAATATAGATGCCATCTTTAGATACAATAAAGC
>APFE031339998.1:0-27272 GCA_000404065.3 Pinus taeda
GCGTTTCGTATCGCTTTTAGTTTCGGAAACTCGTACCCGTTTCGTGCAATCTAGGTTTTTTATCTTTGTTGTTTTTCCGTTGTTTATAGATTGTTAAGAAACTTTGTATCTTGGTGAAAGTAAATCTAGTTGCAGCTTTTAGTTGCCTTCTTTTCAATAAGTCATAAGTAGTTGCAGAGTTTCAAGGAAATTTTAACAAAAAGGAGATGTTTGGAGTTTATTTGAGGCTTTATTATGAAGCATTCTTCCCTTCAACATAGTCTCAAAGGAATTAATGATTATTTTATTGATAGAGAGGTTGGCACATTCTTCTAGGACACACTCTCTCTGGTGTGCATGGTCAGGGGATTTGTTGATGGTATTACGAAACAACACAGAGGTTTAACCTGGATATTGATCTTAAGTTTTCTTCTTTCAGCCTCGAATGTTAGGAGAGATCGATCTAGTGGACCAAGACCCAATCCCTAGATCCTTTCCTTCTTTACATCTCCCTCCCATTGTGGCCACCTACGCTTAGATTCAAGTGTTTTCCATGTTCTAGCATATAGATTGCATGTTTTTATGTTACTTATTGCTCTGTATATAGGAAACATTTTAGTTCTCATGCGTTGTATTGAAATCATTGTACTCAGGAATCCTATCAACCTACTTTTGTGGTCATTCATTGGACATTAATATAATTATCTTATCTTATCTAACCAACTTGGCACTTCTTCCTAGGGTGCACTTATTGAAATATTATATCATTTGTTGTCTGGTTAAGGTAGTTATATTGCACACTTTTCTAGAGAACACCTCACCTAGGTGCTCTCTCATATTTATTCTATGGACATTTTAGCTACACTTGTCATCGTTTGACCTTCATTGGAGAGTGCCCTCACCTCTTTGAATTGGCGCATATGCTATTTTATTGGAGGTGGTTCTAGAGGATTTTATTGAGAGACGTGTAGCATAGTTAGATATATGCTTGTAGGGCACACTTGTGGAGACAACTCTTGGTATCTATGGAGGTATATATTTTATTATTTCATAGCATTTTTGCAAGGTCAAAACCCTAATTCTCCCTTATCTCCTTGGATCTGTCTTCTGGAGATGGTCCACTTGCTATTTTGGGGTTGGACCACTTCCTTTCTTCTAGAGTGCTCCATCTATTTTGCATCATGCATATCTCTTGGGATTCACACCTGTGGATTGGTTACATGCATCTTCTCGACCACTTACTGTTTTGGGAGGTTTGTTATAGAGCATTCTCCTAAAAGGATTATTTTATTGTTTTATTTTTCTCCTTCACCTTCATCGTGGAGATCCAAAGGATTCCAATCTCCAGTCTACAAATGATTCTTTGTGGGGCCAAAATGAATCGCTATGGCTTGAAGAAATCATGTTGTAGCAAGATGGGTGAATGAAGTAAGGAGTTTCCTTTGAGATCGCCATTTCCAAAGTTTGTTATAATGTCTAGGGGCAGTGAGAAGAGAAAGCACATGAGCAAGAGGGGTAGCTCTTCTACAGCAACCCTAGCAAAGATAAGGAACAAGGGCTTCAATGGGGAACTTAAGAGTATAAGTCTTGTTGACCACTCAAATTGCATTTGAAGCTTTGTCAACCATGCCATGATCAAAGCACATGTCAAAGCATACCAGCATTGTCAAATCATGCCAAAATTCCAGACTTCATCAGATTTCATATGCTTCTTCTCTTCAGTCAGTTGTACAAATTTTGCAACCCTGCAGGGATGATGTAAAATGATTCTCATACGATGAAAATGAGTCATGTAAAAGGCCTAGGTAACATAGGACTATACTGACAAGTGAGTTCACTCTAGGGAGTTTTTTTCCTTAGCTCATTATTTGTGTTTTTCAACACTTATAATCAGTTAAGTTTTTCTCATAGATATACCCCAAAGCTAAAGTGTGGCTTGGTAGTAGTCTTAGGTTAGTGCTAGTGTCTATAATTAATGTATATTACCGTACTAGATCATCTATAAAATTTCACAGAATTTGGTTAGGTCTAAGTGTCAATTTTAAATGGTCAAAATTCCGATTTGAATGGTTTTTTCATGTAAATCTTGATGTAAAATGTAATAAGAGATGTCTAGAGAAGTTGTAGGGGGTATGAGTAATCAAAATTAGACCTCTACACCTCAACTTTCTATCTAGACACACTTTGAGGGTGGAAAAATATGTCTTTACCCCGCAAAAACCCATTTTTCTAATTCTTGGCAAAAAATGGGAAATAATTAGCCAAAAATTAGCTAGAAAAATAAAATGGGAACAAAATATACATTTCTCTCCAAGCAAAAATGATAAAAAAAAAATGAGATGGAAATTCCCAAATATTAACAAGTCAAAAATGATGGGAATTCCATTTGCCAAGAAAAGATGGCCTAAGGAAAAATTCGATGGTCTAGAAAAGAAGCCCATGTCCCAGCAAATCGTATTTTTAAAAGGAGATGGTCCACGATGGTTATTTTGAATGAGATTTTTTGAGAAAAAAAGATGGGAAATATTTTTAGTGGTCCAAACCACTTCAAGATCATTTTTTTTCTCCACCAAGCATCTCCTTCAAGGCAAACGAATTTCCTCCTCAAAATCTGCACAGCTCATCAAGGCACATGATTTTTTGGCCTTGGATCTAGATGTTTGCTCCTTGGTTCTAGTCATTTTCACTTGGAGAGGGGTCTCTCTCTCATTTTTCTATTTTAGGAAGCTCTAAGCTCCTCATTGAACAATCAACATCAATTGTAATCAAGCTCTTGGCTATCGAAGCTCTGCTTTGTACCGAAATTTTTTTTGAGCTAATAAAAAGAAAGTCTTTGGGATTAAAGCTTTGTGGTGTTTAACTTCTACATCTATGGTAATATTTTTTTGATTCATTTGTTCTTAATGGTCTACGGGTAAATAATTAAATTGTTATTTCCATTTGCCATAGTTTGGATCTATTGATGGACAGTTATTTGGCATTGGTATTTGGATTAGAGAAACACTCTGGATCTAGAAGCGCTAGTGGGTTTTCAGTTGAACCTATAATCTTCTTTTTCATTGTGTTATTTAATCCCTTCTGGATCTAACATTATCTTTCAAAAGTGTGTAGAGATTTTATTTTTCTGAATCATATCTTGGGCGTTTAGGGAAGTTTTCAGTTGAACCAACCAACTCTCAAGGCAAGTGGAAGAACCCACTTATTATCCTTCCCATAGCTTGTGAATATTATCATTAAATCTTCTGATCCATTTATTTGTGTGCTTTGTTTGTCAGATCTAACTATTTTAGAGCTTGTTTCTTACTACCCAAGAGCGGAGGTGTCCTCCTACTCTTTGGGCTAGAAGATCTGTAATTTTTTGTATATATTATAACCCCATTTGTATATAATTTACATTTATTTTGTATATATTTGGATCTCCTCCCTATGTTTGCGCAAAATTGAAGAAAGGATCAAGGGTTTGGCTTGAAGAATTTTCATAAAAAAAAATTCTTGCAGGTGGAAGCTTGAGGATGAAAGAGACAATTAATTTTTTGAAGCTAACACTTGTTCATTGATCAAACCCTCTCCTCTCTCCTGCGTAGATCCTATATGGCTAGGGTTTTAAGGGTTTTTCAAGTTCAATTTTTTAAGAGATCCATCATTTGAAGCTTGGAAAATCACATCGAAATTTTTTTGGAGAGGTCATCCTCATTTTTGAAGCTTCCTTCCTTGGCTGCAAGCATAAGAGAGGTTTCTCCTTTCCTCTTGAGCAAAAATCCTCTGAAGCGTTTGAGCAATTTTTTTCTTTTTTTGAGGAGAAATTCAAGTTCAATTTTGGAAAGAAGCACCACTTGAGGCTTGGAAAAATTAAGATATTTTTTTTGTGGAAGTCATCTTCACTTTTAGCCATTTTTCCCTTGGTCGCAAGCCTAAAGAGGATCTTTTCCTCTTGTGAGAAATTCCTCCTGGACATCTAGCAGCTTGAGCGAAATAATTTTTTTTGGAAGGGAAAGTGAAATCTTCTTGGAGGCTTATCAATTTTGTTTGGAGGAATTTCCTTCGTGATTTCATCATAAAAAAATTTGTAAAAAAAAAAATCTCCTAAATTTCTTGGCTCTTTGAGGAAGGGTATTAGCTCATTGAAGCTCATCTTTGTAAACCCCCCTCTAGATCTAAGCCCTCGTTCTTGTCCACGAAGGCTTCACCTTGTAATATTAATAAAAAGGGAATTTTTCTTGAGGGAGCTTGGGGTTTCTTCCCCTTGGCATCCCTATCTCCTCATTTGGTAGGAGGACCTCTTGGGTAGCTCGTCTCTAACTAGTTTCATTTTTTTTTGTTCGCTTAGTCATTAGATCTGATCTCTAACTTTGTTCATTTTACATTGCTAGTATAGTTTAGAATTCTTACTCATTTCATTATCTAGTCGCATTAGCATTTCTAGATCTAAGATCATTTTGCAAGTAGTTTGATCAATCATCATTAGCTTGAAATAATTTTATTTGGGTTTCATTAAAGAGTTTGGTTAACTACTTGTCTCTTGATCTAATTGGCATCTCCATTGAAGTTGCTCTATCTCATTGTCATTGATCATATTTGCTTTGCTTCATTGGGTAATTTTCGCTTGCTTCACTGGTCATTGGGGTTTCTTGGGGTTTCTTCCCCTTGGTATCCCTATCTCCTCATTTGGTAGGAGCAACTCTTGGGTAGCTAGTCTCTAACTAGTTTCATTTCTTTTGGTTAGCTTAGTCATTAGACCTAATCTCTAACTTTGTTCATTTTGCATTGCTAGTTTAGTTTAGAATAGTTTTCTTGCTCATTTCATTATCTAGTCGCAATAGCATTTCTAGATCTAATATCATTTTGCAAGTAGTTTGATCACTCAGCATTAGCTTGAAATAATTTTCTTTGGGTTTCATTAAAGTGTTTGGTTAACTACTTGTCTCTTGATCTAATTGGCATCTCCATTGAAATTGCTCTATCTCATTGTCATTGATCATATTTGCTTTGCTTCATTGGGTAATTTTCGCTTGCTTCACTAGTCCTTGGCATAAGTTAATCTCATATTAATATCATAATTTGTGCTCAGTGTTAATTGTTAATTTGATCATATAAGTGGAATGGTATTTTTCTATTGATAAATCTTAAGATATTTCACTTTTGAAGCATTTCATTCTAATTGTATCTCACTTTAAGCAATTAACTAATTTGCATTTTAGATCTAGTTTGCATATTGCATTTTCTAAATTTTACCTACAAGCATAAGCTTGGTTGATAGACATCTAGGACAACCTTCCCTAACTTTCCCTAATTGTCATTCAATTTCCTAAATTTGAGTTTGGGTCAAAGGCTAAAATGTGTGACCTCGCAGTTCTCTTGTGGTCGAGTCCCTTATAGGAACAAAGGCACACGGATTGTATTGAAGTCCTAAGAAGGTATCGTTAATGAGGCCTTAGCCTTCTTGCAAGTACCCGTTAGTCCTTACCAAGTTGAAGGATGTAATATCCCTAACCCGGAATATTCCTTAAACCCCAGCAAAGTCTCAACCAGAAAAACGTACAAGTGGTATAGTAGCCGAGAAAATCACAGAGATATAATAACAGTAGTGCAACAACAATAGTGTATATATGAAATATAAACAGATACTCGAGAAATGCAGCAAGAAATACTAAGCCATTTTATTATACTAAGTAGAAAAATGAGTACAGGAGGTGATCAGGAAGATGGCACCTCAACTTGCGTAAGGCAAGTGAAGAAATACACTCAAAATAGCAAAGGAATGGCTTCTCTCTTAACTGCGTCCCAGCCGCTGGAAGATTGTCGTACTACTGCTGCTGCTGAAAATCAAATGAGGGTTTGGGGTTATTCCCCTCCTCAGAAAAGGCTGAAACTCTGGAATCAGACACTACTCAAGAAACCCAGAAAGCTTTTCTGAAATGGCCGACCTCTGAAAATCACCCCCTTGGGCATCTGAGCAGTTCCTCAATGCTCTGCGCTGCCACTGGAGAAACCCCTCTAGAACTCTGCCTGAAACTCTGCCAAAAATCCTCCAATATGCAAGGGTTGGTCCCCTGTTCAATCACCCAGCATAAATCCTCCTGCAAAACCCCAATCCAAAACTACTGCTAGAAAGAACTGCGTCATCCCTCTCAAGACTGCGCAGTCATCTACAGTGCTCAATCCTCCTTCCAACTTCCAACGAAACTGCTGCAAAAATACTGATGGAACTACTTTGCCCGAGCAAGCACTCGATGTCCCCTGGGGCTAAGGATGAGATCTTCGAAAGGAGACACTCCATGCACTAAACAGTGCTGCAAACTAGCTAAACAGCCAGCGTGCTCTAAGTCGAAATGACTAGCTCACAATGCACATAATTGAATGCCAAAATGAGGAAGCTCTTCTTTCCTTTATAGCCTTTGCCTCTCTCAATCCCAAGGCCCACCTCCTCTAGCGTAATTCCTCTCTTGCCACGTGTTTCTTCCCTTCTGCGCAGTCCCTCCAAGTGGCTGCGTGAGCTCCATCTCTGCGTCCCCTTTTGGCCCCCTTGGCTCCCCTTTAAGTCACAACATTGTGCTGCCTAGGAAGTGACTTTTATTCTAAAGGTGAGTCATGTCCCCTTTTCCTCACCTTTTTATTCATAAATAACTATAGAAGGCAAAAATAAGCAAAAATTGAATATTCCAATTAGCCATGGCTAATTAGGAATATTACAGTCTCCCCCAGCAAAATGTTGCTTGTCCTCAAGCAATTGAAGTGATGGATGCTGCAAAATTTTCTCACTCTCCCAAGTGGCATCCTCATCTGGTAAATTCTTCCACCTCACCAAGAATTCCTGGACCGTCCTGCTCCGCAGCTGCCTCTCCCTGGTATCAATAATAGCCTTTGGCTGCAACACCAAATGCCCCTCATCATCTGTGGATGGTAGCTCATCTGTCACTGTCACATGTCGTCCCAATGCCTTCTTCAGGCATGATACATGAAAGACATTATGAATCTTGCTGCCTTGGGGCAACTCCAACTCATACACAACCTGTCCAATCTTGCGTATCACCCTGTATGGCCCATAAAAGCGGGGCTTGAGCTTCTCAACCCCCTTCTGCTTCAGTGATGACTGTCGGTATGGCTGTAATCATAGGTAGGCCAAGTCCACTACCTCAAACTGTCTCTCCACCTGACCCTTGTCAGCGTATAGGTTCTGCTGGTTCTACGCTGTAGCCATATTATCCTTGAGAACTCGGAAAATAACTTGACTCTCCTGGATCCAAATCTTGGCTCTCGGAGCCTTGCTAGCACCAAACATCACATCAACAAAAGATAAAGGATGATATCCATACAAAGCATAAAATGGTGACATATCGATGGACATGTGATGTGTAGTGTTGTAGCAGTACTCCCCCAGATGCAGCCACTTCAGCCATGCTCTATGCTGCCCACTGACATAGTTACGCAAGTAGCCCTCCAGCCACTTGTTAACTACCTATGTCTGCCTGTCTGTCTGTGGGTGATAACTGGTACTCGGTGTCGACTTCGTCCCCACTAGCCGAAAAAGCTCCTGCCAAAACCCGCCCATGAAACGACTGTCCCTGTCACTGGTGATGGTCTTAGGAAGACCATGTAGCTTGAAGACCTCTGAAGAACAGCTCAGCCACCTGCGCTGCTGTGTAGTGTGCGGATATGGCGAAAAAATGTGCGTACTTTGTCAGTCGATCAACGATGACAAAGATGCAATCCTTGCCCTGTACCATGGGCAACCCTGTGATGAAGTCCATCGAAATACACTCCCATTTCCCCTCCGGAATGGGAAGAGGCTGCAATAATCCTGCGGGATGGCTTCATCTCCCCCTTGTTCCTCTGGCAAACATCGCACTCCCGGACATGCTGGAGTACGTCCTCCTTGAGGCCCTTCCATGAGAACCTCTCTCTAATGGCCCTGTAGGTTTTGGTAAACCCCTGACGGCCGGCCAATGGTGAATCATGTGATGCTTGAAGTATCTTCTTCTTGAGCTGAGATCTTTCAGTCAAGAAGATCCAGTCCCTGTAGTAGATGATCTCATCGACCACCCTGTACCTGTCATCCGCCACCTGCCCATCCAAAAACTCACATGCAAATTTGTCCTTGGAGTACTCTACTAAGAGTCGAGCCCTCCAGTCTGCGTCCAAGCTCAAAAGAGACAACGTGGCTGGTCTCCGTGAAAGGGCATTTGCTACCACGTTGTTCTTACCCTTGACATACTCAATGTCAAAGTCATATGCTTGGATCTTATTGATCCACTTCAGTTGCCTCTCCTATAACTGCTTCTGCTCCAAAAAGAACCTGAGGCTGTTGTGATCAGTCCTCACCTTGAACCTGTTACCCACTAAGTACTGCCGGAACTTGGCCAATGCATGCATGATGGCCATCATCTCCTTTTCATATATAGAATACAACCTCTCGTGCAGAAGGAGCTTCCGACTCTCAAAGGTTATAGGGTGACCTCCCTGCATCAATACTGCGCCGATCCCGTTTCCCGACGCATCACACTCCAAAACAAATGGTTGCGTAAAATCCGACAATGCAAGCACTAGGTAGCTGCTCATAACCTCCTTGAGCCTGTCAAAGGCTCGCTGCGCTGTATCCGACCAACTGAATGCCCCCTTCCTTGTCAGATCTGTCAGGGGTGCAGCAAGTTGTGAGAAACTCTTGACGAACTTCCAGTAGTAAGTACAGATGCCAATGAATCCCTGAAGTTCTGTCACGTTCCTCGACTCTGGCCAATCTCTGATGGCCCTGATCTTCTCCTTGTGGACTCTCACTCCGTCCACCCCTATGATATGTCCCAAGTACAACATCTCCGTCAACCCAAACTCACCCTTGGAGAGCTTGGCATAGAACTGCTGCAGCGCCAAGATGCGCAATACTGTCTCGATGTGCTGGAGATAATCCTCCCAAGTCCTGCTGTAAATGAGGATATCATCAAAGAACACCAACACAAACTTCCTTAAGTGACTGCGGAAGATGTGATTCATGCAAGACTGGAATGTAGCTGGGGCGTTGGTTAGCTCGAAGGGCATTACCAAAAACTCAAAGTGCCCATAGTGACACCTGAAGGCGGTCTTGGGAATGTCCTGTTCCCTCACACGAATCTGATGGTACCCAGATCTCAAATCAATCTTTGAGAAGAACCGTGCTCCTCTCAACTCATCCATCAACTCATCGATCCTGGGTATGGGGTACCTGTTCTTCATTGTCTTCTTGTTTAGGGCCCTGTAGTCAATGCACATCCTCAATGTGCCGTCCTTCTTCTTCACCAACACCACGAAAGAAGCAAAAGGACTCATGCTCAGCCGAATGTGCCCAAGAGCCAACAGCTCCTGAATGGCCCGCTCAATCTCATCCCCATAGGCCTTGGGATGCCTATAGGGGGTAGTAATCACTGCTTGTATGCCCTGCTCAAGCTCAATGGTGTGCTCAAACCCTCAGTCCGGTGGCTGTCCCGGCGGAATCTCCCCAAATACTGTGGCATACCGGTCAATGATTAACTGTATCTTTGGGTGCACCGTCTGCGCTGTAGTCCCTGCCTCTGATGCACGCAGCTACACTGCCCACTCTGCGTCTCCCTTCCGGAACATTGCCTCCATCCGATAAGCCGAAACAGTCTGAGGCGAGTATGTGTGTTGTCCCTGTATCTTCTCATGCCTCCCCGTCTTTTCATCATCCCAGTCCATCTCTAGGGCCTTCCAATCTGTCATGACCTTCCCAAGGGTGATAAGCCACTGAACACCTAGTACTCTGTTGGTGTTCGGAATATTGACCACGAAAAAGTGGCCAGTCAGTGTGTAGGTGCCCATCGTCATTGATAACTCTGGGACATAACGAGTGCACACCATGGTCTGATCTCCTGGGACCAAAATTGAAAAGCCATCGAAGCTCTCTGTCTGTATATCTCTCCGCTCAACCATCTGTGCATCGATGAAGTTGTGGGTGGCCCCACTGTCAACCAAAATTGATACTCGCTGGCCACGTACTTTTCCCCGTATGCACAGCATCAAATACTTGGGAACTTCTCGCAGTGCTGCGAGGGCTCCTCTAGTAGGTGCAAAAGTTGCACCACCTGCTGTCGGTGGTGGAGTCGGCAAGGGATCTTGCACGACATGACTATCTCCTGCCTCCACATCGTCCTCCTCATCCTCTTCCCCGTTGCTCTCGGAGAAGACCTCAATAAAATGTGCTTTGCCAGCAGCACATCTATGTCCTGGTGCTCACAGCTCCTGACAGGTAAAGCACAACCACTTCTTCTTCAACTCCCTCCCGGCGTCATCATCAATCTGTGCTCGTCCTGGATTCCCCTTCGGAGGCAGAATCCTCACATCCTTCCCCTTAGGCTGGAAAGCCTGTCTCTTGGGGTAAAGTGTCTGGGTCCTGGGTAAGGCATCCTGTAAGTCCCAGGTCCTGCTAATAGCATCCTGGAGTGTGGCTGGTCTAGTGGATCTGACTAGACCCTGAAGTGGCTCCGCTAACCCGTCAACAAACATGTAGATCCTCTGTGCTGTGGATAGATCTGGCACCATCACTGAAACCCTCAAGAAGTCTGCAATGTAGGTCTCTGGGCTCCCTGTCTGTTTGAGCCTCATCAGCTCAACAAAGTGCTGTTTCGGATCCCTCTGGTGAAACCTCTCCATCAATCTCCTAGTGAACTCGGCATACGTCGTCACTGTGGAATGTCCGAGTGTAACCATCCCATGGAACCACCAATCCTGGGCCTCACCATCCAAATGTAATGTCGCCACTTTGATGGCCTCTGCCTCCGACATCTGGTTAAGTTGGAAATAGATGTCCATCTTCTCCACCCAAGACCTTGCTGAACTGTTTGATGAACCATCAACTGTAGGTAAGTGGAATTTACTCGCTGTGCGGTGGTTGTCTCCATTGTGATAATGCCAGTGTTCTTTGTGATGGTCGCGGGGTCTACTATCCCACTGGAGCTGAACAAAGTCTCTGAATGAGAGCATCCCTGAACTCCTGCCCATAGGCCTGGTACTCTGCAAAATAATCGCCCATATGACCGAGCTCTGCCTCCTGCTGGGCTCCAGCCCCCGTGTCTGCTCCTAGGAAGGTGGGCATGGTAGAGCGGGTAGGAGCATGTGAGGCCATCTGCTGAGTGGTATCACACTAAGTGGCACCCTGCTCTAGAAAATGGTGGGATGTACCCGATCCCTCACCAACCTGGAAAACCCGTGGGTTCTCTCGCTGTCTAACCTCCACTACCATGAATCTCTGCCCCATCACCTCGATCTGCCTTGACAAATCCTGCACTGATTTGAGGAGCATGTCCGCAAATCTCTTCCCGTCCTCATTTGCCATCAGATCCTCCTGCTTTGCATCCACCACAGGCTCCTTCTGTTCTGCGTCCACCCCAAGCTCCTCCTGTTCTGCGTCCACCACTCGAACACAGTCTTCCTCTCCGTAGGTGTTCTCCAACCTATGCTCAATATCTCTGTATTTCCTACCACTGTAACAGATGTAGGGTTTCTTCCTCGGTCTCATAGACTGCTAGCTCCACAGGCTGAACCAGATCTATGCTTTGATACCACTGTAATATCTCGTTTCAGGGATATTCCGCAAACCCCAGTAAACTCCAACCAAAATAACATACAAGTGATGTAGTAGTCGGGAAGCTCAAAGTGATGTAAATAACAGTAATGCAACATACAATAATATAAACACAGAATACAAGCAGATACTCAAGAAATGCAGAGAGAAATGCTAAGCCATTTTATTATATTGAGTAATGGAATGAGTAAAGGAGGTGATCAGAAAGATAGCACCTCGATTTGCTCAAGGCAAGTGAAGAAATACTCTCAGAATAGCAAGGAAATGGCTTCTCTTTGAACTGCGTCCAAGCTGCCGGAGAACTGCTGTGCTGCTGCTATTGCTGGAACCAAATGAGGATTTGGGGCTGTTCTCCTCCTCAGAAAATGCTGAAACTCTAGAATCAGCCTCTACTCAATAAACCCAGAAAAGCCCAGAAAGCTTTTCCAAAATGGCCGACCCCCGAAAATCACCCCCTTGAGGATCCACGCAATCCCTCAAGGCTCTGCGCTGCCACTGAATAGAACCCTCCAAAATTCTGCCCGAAACTCTGCCAAAATCCTCCAATATGCAAGGGTTGATCCTCTACTCAATATCCTAGTTCAAATCCTCCACAAACACCAATCCAAAACTGCTACTCAGAAAGACTGCGTCATCCTCTCTCAAGACTACGTAGTCATCAAAATGCTCAGCTCCTCCTTAATGCCAAAAATCGATCCTCCTGCAAAAGACTGTTGAAAGCTACCTTGCTTGAGTAGGCACTCGAAGTCCCCCAGGGCTAAGGGTGAGATCTCCGAACGGAGACACTCAATGCACTAAACAGTGTTGCAGATAGGCTAAACAACCAGCGTGCTCTAAGTCGAAGTGACTAGCTCAAATGAACATAATCGAATGCCAAAATGAGGAGGCTCCTCTCTTCTTTATAGCGTTGGCTTATCTCAACCCTAAGGCCCACCTCCTCCAACGTAGCCTCCCTCTTGCCACATGCTCCTATCCATCTGTGCAGTCCCTCCAAGTGTCTACTTGGGCCCCTCCTCTACGTGGTCCTTTGGCCCCCTTGGCTCGCCCCTTTTAAGTCACAACGTTGTGCTACTAGGGAGTGACTTTATTTAAAAAGCGAGTTATGTCCCCCCTTTTCTCACCTTTTTATTTATTAATAACTATAGAAGGCAAAATTGAGCAAAATCGAAAATTCTAATTAGCCATGGCTAATTAGGAATATTACACATTCTTTCCGCCAAATCCCCCCATTAATCCATACCTAGAAGTGTCCATGATAAGAAAATTACAAGACTCAATTTCAAAATGACAAGGCATACCTTTAGCTTTGGGAGGCCCGCCTTCAAACATAAGATTATGGCAGATGAGCGAGGGACCACATGGTCAGCTCAGGTGGTGGAGAAATAGCACAGTGAGCTAGCTGATGGCTGCAAGGGGCTGCTCGCTGCCAGCTGAGGACCATCTTGGAGAATTTTTTTCTACTAGGGATATTATCCACAAAATGGTGGGTAACAGGATCCAAGCAAAATAATTCCTGCCCAAGTTTGTGAACTTGGAGACCAAAGACTGAAGTACCTGCAAACACTATGTATTTATTTCAATACACTCTGTTAATCATATGGGGAATCAAACCACCTAAGATTAGCTCAAAACTCTCAATAACATGATTTTATCTCCATCTAATGAAAACAAATCTTACCAATATTCAACACAACATAGGAAAGCCCATATTCAGTACATACCACAAATCATGAACATGGAACACCTTGAAATTGCGCCTCAATGTCTTTATTATGTTATAAAAAATAGCTCCCAGCAAGACTATAGTTTATATAAAAGTTTCAGCAGCAATTTTCTAGCCAGAGGTCATCGTGCTAAAGACTCAAATGACTCTCTAATTTATAGCTAAATCTTCCAACTGGAAAAACAACAACTAGTTTCTTTGATCCTTGTCAAAATAATCTCGGTCGTTCATAAACTCTTGAAGATCTTTCAATCTTAGCCGTTGAATTTTTATTTTTGAGGAAGTTTAGAATTTCTCATTTTAACTCCATTTTTATTAGCTCAAATTTAATTATTTTGAGCTAATTTCCAAAAAAAATTGAGTTTGACTTAACCACCAAGTTCCAAGGCTCCAAATTTTCTTGAAATATACAATATTCCCTTGGTGGAAGACCTTCAAAAATTACTTCTTTTAAGACCCATGAATATTTCTTCTTGGAGAATTAATTTTCCGAAGACAATTTAATTTGACTCTAATTAATTAATTTTTTGGCTTTGGATTTATTTAATTTTTCCAAAAAAATTAAATAATTTACACATGAAAGGATTTAATATTTTTTCCACCCTCATTTACATAAGATGTTTACATTTACAACCCTCAAAGGGGGAATACACATTTTGCTTAGATCCTCAAGACACATACCCAATTCTGCGACAGAACATGATCTAGTAGACCAAGTGATTTGTAATAAATACTTTAGCCAACTAGCTTAAATTATTCCCAAATCACTTTTACATAAGACTCTACTAGAACACTAGGACTCACCTAAAACTTTGACGAAGAATTCCACCCTAGCTTTGGGGTGAGGCTGGAGGGAAAAACTTTGCTGACCATCTGTGTTTAGAAACACACGAGTCAGTGAGACGAAAAACCTCCTAGGATGAAACTTTTTGCCAAAATAATAGGCTAACTTAGGTTGTTACATGTTAAAAATATGCAATTGTGGTCAAATTCCAGTTTGGACGACTCATTTGATGGAGATGATAATGGCATTGAGTTCCTCTTTATGAGAGGACCAAAATCGACCTAAAGATCACCTCATTCGGAAAAGCAGGAGCTAGTTTTTGATTTATGCACCCACTCATGGATATGGGACCATGTCGGCTTCACCCACATGCACACTTGGACAGGCTGGCAACAAAATCAAGTGGACCCTATTGGACACCCATAGAAGCCTATAAATACAAGTGACTTAGAAGCTCATTTGGACATCATATCATCAACATCTTCTTCTCTTCTATCTGATTTGGTTTGGTACATTAGCAAAGAAAAAGGTCGTACAGAGGTCCGAAGTCTCAGATCTGAAGGTCGCTGAAAATTAGGGTTTCTAATCAATGAATGAATTGAATTGATTTACAATGAGCAGTGAAGCTCAATAAATAATACAATTGTATTTAAAGAAACAACAAGTTTCTACTAAGAAAATAGAAACAAGAAGTTTCTACTAAGAAAATAGAAACAACAAGTTTCTAATAAGAAACTGCTAATTAAGATCACAGATGAGCATTAAACACTAAAATAGCATTATTCTAATACCCTCCCTTAATGCTCAATCTATTTACAACACCTAGAGATGCTCTGAATTTTACAAACTTATCAGGACCAAGAGGCTTGGTGAAGATGTCTGTTGGCTGCTCCGTTGTGGGAACATACAATAACTGAATGGATCCGTCTTCTACAAGCTGTTGAATGTAGTGACAATGGGTTTCCACATGCTTTGTTCGTTCATGGAAGACTGGATTTTTGGCGAGTTTGAGCACTCCCTGATTATCACAAAACAAGGGAGTAGGACTTGCCTGGGAAACATGCATATCCACAAGCATATGTCGAAGCCAAATTGCCTCACAAGATGCCTTAACTACTCCCCGATACTCTGCTTTTGTCGAGGAGAGCCACTGCCTGCTGCTTCTTACTAGTTCACGTGACAACGCCGGATCCCAGACTAAACACATACCCAGCTGTAGATTTACGGTCATCAACCGCACTGGCCCAGTCGGAATCTGTGTAACCACTGAGTGTAGGATCTGAACTTTGAGTGTACAAAAGTCCATAATCAGGAGTGCCACTCACATAACGCAGCACACGCTTTGCTGGTATCCAATGATCAGCCTTAGGAGCTGACATGAAGCGTGAAATGTAACTCACTGCAAAACTGATATCAGGTCTAGTGGCAGTAAGGTAGATGAGGCTGCCCACTAATTGCCTGAATTAAGTTTCATCCACAAGTGGTGAGGATGACTGAGCTGAAAGTTTGAGCCCTGGTTCCATAGGAGTCGTGGCAGGTTTGCAATTCTGCATTCTGAACCAGTCCACAAGATTTCTGGCATACTTGGACTGAGAGAGAATGATGTTGTTCTCAGTTTGCCAGACTTCAACCCCCAACAGTAATGAAGAAGTCCCAAATCTGTCATATCAAAAGTGTTGCACAAGTCTTGTTTGATCCCATGGATCAAATGTGCTGAACTGCGAGTAATGATAAGATCGTCCACATAGACAACCACAAACAGAATATCATCACCAGTATGTTTGATATATAGGTTTGCAACAGATGGACTCCGCTGAAAGCCATGATCTATTAGGTACTTATCAATTTTCATGTACCAAGCCCGAGGGGCTTGTTTCAGACCATAGAGTGCTTTGACTAATCTACAAACTTTCTATTCTTGACCGACAACCTTGAATCCTGGAGGCTGCGTCATGTAGACTTCTTCCTGTAAGTCACCATTCAAAAAAGCACTCTTTACATCCATCTGATGGACTTTCCAATTGAATTGAGCTGCTAAGGCAAGGACAAGCCGTATGGTACTCATCTTGGCTATAGGAGCAAAGGTCTCCTCATAGTCTATGTCTTCCTTCTGTGAGAACCCTTGAGCAACAAGGCGAGCCTTATACTTGTCTAGGGTTCCGTCAGCTTTGTATTTTACTTTATACACCCATTTGCAGCTAATGGGCTTCTTCCCTGCAGGAAGATCAGAAAGGGTCCAAGTGTGATTCTTCTAAAGACTTTGGAATTTAGCTTCCATAGCTTGTTCCCACTCAGGGGTACCCTTAGCCTATGAATCGGTTTGAGGCTCAAAAACACTATGTAAGTTAGCCATAAGAGCAAAATTTACTGTAGGCTTCTATTTGCTCTTATTTCTGGAAGTTCTACCTTCAAGGAGCTCATTATCCCAGAGATCACCAATAGTTTTAGCCCACCATTTAGGCCGGAGAGTAGAAGAACCAATATCTGGAGTAGGTGGAGGAGGGTCAGGAAAAACAGGAGCAACGAGAGGAGGATTATTTTCTGGAGGGAACTCAGGTAATGCATCATCAGATACTGATGCTGCATCATCCCTCCCATCAGGTGGACCTAACGGAAGAAGAACACTGGGAGGCTGATCCTCAGAACACTGCTTAGGAGGGGACTGAAAGAACCCTCTGTCTTCATCAAATACTTCGTCCCGACTGAAGATAAGACGATCAATGTCTAAATCTATTAGCCTATAGGCCTTGCGGTGATCACTGTACTCTGTCATCATGAGTTTCTGGCTTTTGGAATCCAACTTAGAGCGCATAGTAGCTGGAATCCAAACGTATGCAACGGAGCCAAACACTTTGAGGTGACTGACCTTAGGCTTACGGCCAAACCAATCCTCTTCTGGAGTCTTCCCCTTAACAGCCTGAGTAGGTGATCGGTTAAGAAGATAGACAGCAGTAAACACTACTCTAGCGCAAAATTTGTTCGGAACGCTCCTGTGTTGTAACATGGAACGAGCCATTTCAACAATCGTACGATTGTGATGTTTGGCAAACTGTCCTGCTGAGGAGTGTAGGGTGTAGTTAATTGGCGTTTGATGCCATGGGTATCACAGAAGTTGGAGAAAGCAGAAGAACAAAATTCCCCCCCGTTATCTGTCCTAAGAGTTATGATATTACAACCAGACTCTTTTTCAACTTAGGACTTAAACTTCTGAAAGATACTAAATACATTAGATTTATGTTTTAGAAAGTACACCCACATCTTTCTATTGAAATCATCTACAATAAGCAAAAAATAGTTGCAACCAGTAATTGAAGATGTATTCATAGGACCACAAATATCAGCATGAATTAACTGGAGTACCTTAGATGCGCGCCAAGATTCTCTATCCTTGGATGAAGACCGATGTTGCTTGCCAGCTTGACAGGCGCTGCACACTCCCAACTGCTAAGTCTGAATATCAGGTAACCCTGACACAAGTCCCTCCCGAGATAGTTGAGAGAGATACTGAATGTTGAGATGCCCATATCTCTGATGCCACAGAGTGATGATGGGAGAAACACGAGCTGCTAGAGCCACTTCTGGAGAATTACCAGTGTTAAGAAGCCTGTATAGACCATGATCCTCTAGGCCAACAGTAACCGTAAGACGAGTTTCCCTGTCAATAATGGAGCACTTGTGCGCACTGAACACTACATCAAGCTGAGGAGAGTTCCTCATAATCTGGCTGAAAGACAACAGATTAATTTCCATAGCAGGAACATAGTACACATTCAAGAAGATGAGTGTGCGCCCATTAGACTGGATTTGAACTGTACCTCTGCCAACCACTGTGTACTTTTCACCTCCGCCAAATACCATGGAATCACTGAAAGATGAGAAGTCAGTAAACCAGTCACGCCTGTGAGAGAAATGACGTGATGCACCAGAGTCAATGTAACAGGCAGAGGACGGGGCATGATCTGAGGACCTCTTAGCCATAAAGGCGTAAAAGGCATCTTTCTGCTTTGAATGTTCTGCAACATTCGCTTTCTGATGAGACCCTCCCTGCTTCTTCTGTTCAGAAGTAATCCTCTCTCGGCAATCTTTCTTCATGTGGCCGAACTTGTGACAGTAATTACACTGCACATTTTTCTTCTTAGCAAGATCAGAAGGTTGAGAAGAACCTTTCTGCTGAAAGGACTGAGAGGATTGATATTTGGCAGCAAAAGCATTTTCTGAGGAGGCTGATGAAGCATCACTACCAAACTGCGATTTCCAACGATCCTGTTGCAGGAGTTTTGTGCATAACTCCTGAAACTTCAGATCAACATTAGTGGAGGTAATGTTGAGTGTTTCTATGAAGTGCTCATAAGGTTTTGGTAGACTTTTCAGAGTGATGACTACCATATCTTCTTCCTCTATGGTCTGACCAATGGCTTCGCGCTGATCTCGAATGTCTTTAATCTTGTTAAGATGTCCCTGTAAAGACATACGTTCGTCCATAATGATGGAGAACAACTGATTCTTTAGAAAGAAAGCTCTGCTCTTGTCGGATGTCTCGTGCAATTCCTTCAAATGTTGCCAGATTTCGGCAGTTGTCTTGCTGGAAGGAATTTGTGGTAACTGATCATCCGTCACAGAGAGTTTGAGAAGTATAACAGCCTCTCGATTTCGATCATCAAACTTATCTTGATCTACACCAGGTGTACTGGGACTTTGCTCTTTGCCCAAAATGAGCTGGTCAAGACGCCTATATTCAAAAATGGTCAACATTCTTTGTTTTTAGATGTTATAATTAGTTCCATTAAAGCGCTGACTGCCTTCCAACATCAAGTTGGTTAGCAAGGCCATCTGCACGTTTCCCAAAACACAGAAAACAACAAGGGAGTCCAACATGGATTTCAATGCAGATGCTCGCTGATCCGGACAAAATCTAACAGGTGCCAAAATTCCCCACGCTCAATAATTACGCCTGCATAAATTTACATGCACTGAAAATACACGTCCAATCACCGACTTCTGAAAATGCTGAAAATGAAATGCCCTCGGCCCCCACCCATTATGCAATCTGGAGAATGTACGTTGACTTAATTTGTGTAGCCAACAATTAATTCGAGAAATGACACTCACCAAGTGTTTCCACTAAAATTCCACGTTGAAACCGCTCAGAATTATGACAAAAATAAACAACCCTCGCAATCCGACGAAAACTTGAAGCTAATAGGTCCGCATCCTCCGACGTCGAGCGACAAACAAATTGACAAGTTTATGAATGGAAGGAAGTGATGAATTGGAAAGCAAAGCAGAATGCAGCCATAGATACATGCACAAGGAAGCTTCTTGCTGAAGAAAAGCTCAGACTGAATGATTAACCAAAAATCCAACGCCACGTTGTTTTAGTGTAACACGCTGTTTTCGCTACCAATTCGACGTAGCGAACAACAAAAAAAACTGTGCCCCGATAGTCTTCTTAACTCACAACCAAACGATCGGGAATGCCTTTAAATACGACATCGATATGGCATCGATACAGAAACCTCTGTTTGTATGCAAAAATCAACCAAAAAACCGTGGTCTTGGTTCGCAGATTTTGAAACCCTCGGGCGCTGGATATTTGGAAACTCGGCGGCCGAGCTTTAATAAATGCGGTGGGAATCAATTCGCAGATCCCACGAAGGCGACGACGATGTTGGGAAATACGTGGCAGTTGGGGATGCGCAGGGTCGCATTTATATCCAGCGATCGAATTACAACACTATTGTGGGTGTCCGCACTTTCTCAGAAGGATCGCAGTTCTGCTATCTTGGAATACCCTCTCTCTAAACCGAAATCGATCAATTCACTGATGAGAAGCCTGATCTGCAACAACGTTCCAAAAATGGCCTCCGTTTCCCGATCTGGGCTTTCCAACTGCTAGTTTTGCCTCCTACGCGGTCTCCATGGGCCTCGGTCAGCGCGCTTTGATCGAGGTCCTTGTCATTCCTTGCTGGCTGCAAACTGCCACTGTCCAAAGGTCTTCCTAATTGCTCTTTGTTCATAAATTTATGATGTCTGTCCTGATTTGATACAGTCATGGTACTTCGATAATTTTTCATGGATCCAATTCAGATCACGGCCTTCCCATTGAAAAGATTTTGGACCACCAAAAGTTGGTTTTTAAGCATCGACTAAGTGAGGGTACAATTGTCTCACTTGTCCAATCTCTATCCACTTTGCACTACTCGGCTTTGAACCCTTGAGCCCAATTCTGAGGTACTCAACATCTGCTCTGCGCGTTGTCCTCACCTTCTTGTGCAGAACTGTGTCTCCCTGCAATTCATTGAGATATTCAGGTAGCAGGTCATCAATAGAAGGCAATTGACTCTGCTCTTCGGGATCCTCAATTAATGAAGGTTCAAACAATCTCAAGAAATCTGCGTTTACGATTGAGTAGATGTGCATGTAAGATGGTAGATCAAGGCGAAAAGCATTCTCACCAATCTTCTCAAGTATCTTGAAGGGTCCATACCTGATAGGTTTTAGCTCTTACCTTCAACTTGCATCCTGTCCTTGCTGATATACAGCCAGACTTGGTCACCAACTTGGAAACTATGCTCCATCCGATGCTTGTCATGCCTTGCCTTGTATTTGGCTTGGCTCTTTTCCAGCTGTTCCTGTACTGCCTGGTGGATCTCTTGGATCTGTTCAATGAACCTAGTTGCCCTATCCACATCACTGTGTCCATCAACTATGGTATCTTTACCAAAGACAAAATCCAAAGGAGACCTTGGTGTGAAACCAAAACAGGTCTCAAAAGGAGATCTCTGTGTAGAAGAATTCTTTGCTCTATTGTAAGCATGCTGCACATAACACAAATGTTCATCCCAAGGCTTAGGATGTTTGTTGCAATATCCTCTGAGCAACTGGATCACTGTCCTGTTGACTACTTCTGTCTGGCCATCAATTTGTGGATGAAAAGTTGTGCTTTTCTTCAGTTTGGTGTCCATCAGTTCCCACAAACTCTACCAAAACTTCCCCACAAATCGAGTGTCTCGATCAGATACAATGGAAGTGGGTAATCCAAAATGAACCCATACATGTTCAAAGAACAGTTTTGTAGTTTGTTCAGCTGTAATCTGTTTATTACAAGGTATCAAAATACACATTTTGTTGAACCTATCCACAACAACACACAGATAATCATGACCTTTCATAGATTTAGGCAATCCTCCAACAAAATCCATGGAAACACTTTCCCAAGGGTGAGAAGGAACTGGTAATGGAGTGTACAAGCGTAGTTTTCTATTGCTGGGCTTGCTTTTAGCACACATAGTACACCCTCTTACATATCTAGAAACTGTCTCGTTCATTTTTGGCCAATAACAAAATCTTTGTAGCTGTGCAACTGTTTTACTTACCCCAAATTGACCTGATATCAGAGAAGTGTGTGCTTCTCTAATTATTTCTACTCTTTCAGTTTGTGGAATGCATAACTTCCCACAATGATATAAGAGTCTGTCCTTTACATGATAATCCAATTCTTCTACTTGTTTTCCTTGACTTAAAGTTGCATATACATCCTTAAAGTCTATATCTTGAGCATATTGTTCAATGTAGCTTTCATGTAGCACATAATTATGCTTAGGTATAGTAGATGCATTTATAATGGGTCTAGATAACATGTTTGCAACTTTATTATGTATGCCCTTTTTATATCTGATGACTAAATGAAACTGTTGTAGAAAACGCATCCATCTATAGTGCCTTGATTGCTGTAACTTAGTTTGGGAGTGTAGATATTGGGGTGGTTGATGATCAGTATGTATTACTGTCTCTTTGCCCATTAAGTAATGTTTCCACTTTTTCACTCTGAACTAATGCATGCAATTCTTTATCATATGTAGGATAGTTAACTATTGCAGGATTAAAAGTCTCAAAATGATAACATATGGGTTTACCGTGCTGTGTCAACACTGCTCCCATGGCATAATCACTGGCATCTGTTTTGATCTCAAATGGTCTTTGAAGATCAGGCAGTGCTAGTACAGGTGCTGTACTAATATTTTCTTTCAAGGTGTCAAAGGCTTTCTAATGTTTGCCTCCCCACTGAAACACCTTGTTCAATTCTGTTAAAGCATGTAAGGGAGTTGCAATTAAGGAAAAGTTAGAAATGAACTTCCTCCAATATTGTGGTGCTCCTAAGAAGCTTCTAACGTCTATAACAGATTTGGGTTTAGGCCAGTTTACAATGATTGCCACCTTAGAGGGATCTATCTTCAATTCACCACCCCCTACTATATGACCCAAATAATTCAGAGATGTTTTGCCAAATTCACATTTTGAGAGTTTGACATGAAGTTTTTCTCTTTTCAAAACATCTAGTGTCTGCTTAACATGATTTAAGTGTTCTTCCCACGTTTTGCTAAAAATTAGAATGTCATTCAGATACACAATAACAAAATCATCAAGAAAAGGTTTGAGTACATCATTCATTAATCTCATGAAAGTAGCAGGAGCATTAGTTAAGCCAAAAGGCATAACCAGCCACTCATAAATCCCTGCTTTGTTTTGAAAGCAGTCTTCCATGCATCTTGTTCTACAACTCTAACCTGATGGTATCCATTGTGCAAGTCTAGCGTGGAGAAGTAAACAACTTCTTTCAATTGATCTAAAAGATCATGTATGTGAGGAAGGGGATAACGATTTTTGATGGTTATCTTATTCAGTGCTCGGTAATCAATGCACATTCTCCACGAGCCATCTTTCTTTTTCACCAAACGATTGGTGACCCACATAATGATGTGCTAGGTTTGATGAACCCTTTCTCGAGCAACTCCTGCACTTGCTTCTTGATTTCAGCATTCTCTAAAGCGGACAACTTGTACATTCCAATGTAAGGCAATGGAGCATCTTTCTGCAAAATAATATCATGCACTATTTCCTTTTTGGGTGGTAGACCTTTAGGTTCTTGAAACAAGATGTCATACTTTGAAACAACCTTTTCTAAATCAGCTTGCTGTTTAGCATTATAGCCTTCAAATACATTGGTTTTATCAGGTTTCTTTTCCTCTACAACCATCAGTAAGAATCGTTTGCATGAATTTATCATTTGTTTCATCTGCCTTGAGTTTGTGAGAGTATAATTATTCTTGAGCTTATGAGCTCTTACAAAGTATTCGATTCCATCTTTAACAAGTAGATACTTGTTCTCAGCTCTATAGAAAATAGCTTTTCTATCATACAAGTAAGGACTCTTAAACATCCACATATATCTAAGGAAAAAGTCAAACTCAACCATCTACAAATGCTGACCAAAAGAAAACTTGAGTTTGCATTGTCTAGTCACTTGTAGTTGTGCTTTATCATTCAACCATCCTAATGGGTATGGTTTTTTGTGAGGTGTAGTTACTAATCCCAACTTCTTTACAATTGCTTCAGAAATCAAATTTACCTGTGAGCCATTATCAAACAAAGTATCAATCTTTTGATGTTTGGAAATAACTCGAATATGGAAAAGCTCATGTCTTTGTCTCTCATTTTCTTCATCAATAGTAGATTGTGCAGAATTACTAGTAGATGCTTCAGAATTCTTACCTTTTATACCTGTGGCTGCAATGGTTGTTTTATCTCCCGAGTCTGACCCCAAATCTTTCTGAACAGCTGGAGCAGTCTTCTTCTTCTTGCCCTCGAACTTCTTAGGTCTCAGCGCTCGATGCAGAATCCAACAATGCTCATCATCATGCCCATCCTTTTTACAGTGAGTGCATGAAGCTTTGCTTTTCTGTGCAGTGTTAGCCTTCCTTGCTTTCTATTTCTGCTTTCCTTTTTCCTTATTCTTGCTTGCAGTGGGTTGGGATGATCCCCCAACTTCTGGATTTCCATTCTTTCCTCTAGCTTCTAAATGAGTAGCTTGTACAAATACCTCATCTATACTAGTGGGATTAAACATGAGGGTAGTGTGCCTCATGTAGCTGTGTAGACCACTAATGTACTTCAACAGAGTCTCAGGGGAGTTTAATGAGATTCTTAGAATCAATGCTCTCTTTCTAAATTCTTGAGTGTATCCTTGCACACTTTGCCCTTTCAACTGTTAAAGAGTTTGCCAACTCATCATGGCTTGTTGCATGTAGGCCAATGGATAGAACTGCTTTTTGATTGCAGAAACAAATTCGCTCCAGATAGGATAGTCTTACCATGTCTTTTCATGTCAGCTTGGGGCCTGCCTTTCCACCAAACCAAGGCAGTGCCTCCAAGGCGTAGGCTTGCCAGCTGAATCTTGCTCTTGTCTGAGTTGATATTCTGCACTCTGCAATAAACATCAATTTGTCTAGTCCAATTGTCCAGCTTTTCTGCATTCAACTCTCCATCATATATAGGTAGATCGAATTTAACATCTAGTTTGATCAAAGATGTTTTCTTTTTAGGGCTGTCACGAGGTGTGAGAAATCTTTCCTGTTTCTCTTTGCCTTTTGAGTGGTCATGGGAATGTGACTCATCTTCTCCTTTGTATTGCAAAGTGCCTGATGAATCTTCATCCTTATGTTTTCTAAAGTCCCTATACATTTCTTCTACCATGGAATTTATGGCTAGGAAACTATCTATGAATTGAGGGTTTGGCCCCATAGAACCTTCCTTTGACATTGTCTTCCGAGGATAGACTCTCCCAATTTTAGGATTAGTTTCGACCAACTCTCCTTCTCCTAATTTGAGCTGTGATCTAGTTAGCATTTAACAGTGAAACCAACACAAGCTTGTCTAACCTTAATAGTCTAAAGCTTTGATACCACTTGATCTGGTATTAATTAATGAATGAAGGTATTACAGACTCATGCATTGGTGTGTGTCTATGTTATTTTAGGCAACGGATCGATCAAATTGCAAAATACACAGACACTGGAAGAATGGAAAACAGTAAGAGAAACACAGTAAGCAAATGCAAGAACACAACTGATTTAATAAGGAGTTCACCCTATTCTCTATGGCTACGTCTCCGGTCCAGCTTTTAGTGGTGGCCTTCCTTTATTGTGTCTTTAAAGTAGAGATTTACAATTAGGAGCTCAATTTGAGTCTCCTGAAACAGATAATGCTTGGTAGGGTGGTACTTGGATTCCCCAAGCCACTAGAGTGCACAGACTCCTTCCCCTTTCCAAGTCTTGACCTCTCTGGTCTTTAATGGGAGGAGACCAATGTGGTGCTCAATTCCCGACAAATCCTCACAGGGATTTGCTTGAACCTCTCAAGCCTTCTGTCTGCTCGATGCTGCCTTAGGTCAGCTCGGCTCTCTGTTTCTTGCTTCTTGCTTCACTGTCTTTTCTTTGCTCTCTCTCTCTCGGTCTTCATCTTTTGTCTTCTTTCTTCATGTTCTGTTCTCTATTTGTTCATGGCTTAAAGCCAATCTGTCCTTGAATGTTCGATTCCTCTTTCGCCTCTTCGGTTCCCCTGCTACTGTTCGTTTGGAGTTACCTGTCTCTATGTCATCGCCATCGTCCACAGGGAAGTGGCCACTTGTCCTCTCACGAACTGCGCCAGCTTTTCCTTGAGGGTTCGGTAATTCAGTTACACTTTGGAATGACTCATCCGCCAACTCAGCGGTCAAATCAGACTTCATAATTTTACATGCCGCAGCGTAATTCACTTGTCAAATCCAGTTTCTCCATCAGGCGCAATCTCCGCCGTCAGATCTGGAGCCCCTAGATCCTACGGTGTTCGCTCATTTCGCGCGGTTGACTTGCTCGACCATTAGCGCTCGATGAGAGGTGGTTTTCTCTCTCATCTGCCGGACAAACATCGTGCGTTGAATGGAATCGCTCATTTTTAGCCAAATCCGCTTACCGCCCAAGGATGCCCTCGATATACCGCTGGTTTTGAAGTGCAGGACCCGCCTTACGCCTTAGCGCTTCCCGCGGTTTCCTGGCTTCCCATGCGATCGATGTAATGAACGGATAACTGATGTAAAGCAAACAAACTGATGTAAAGCAAACAATATGCAGAATTTGTAAGGGATTTCGACACCTACCTGAACTGCTGTCTGCTCCTGTTCTCCTGTTGAAGCTGATCCGATTACTGGGAAACCAATTCCTCCCAGCCAATCTAGCAAGCTTCTCACCGAAGCTCACTGCCCCCGTGCCCAGAACCTCAGATCAATGTAAGCTCCTGATTCCTCGGTTCTCTCTCTGCCCTCTGTTCCATGCGTCGTCCTCCTCTTCTCAGCCCTATCTCGGTCATTTTATAATCCGCTAAGCGGTGGCTGCCCTGTACACCCATGACTCCACCGCTTACTCTCGCGGTGACAGGCTTCCTCCAGCGGTGAGTCATCTTCCCGTCTAGATGGTTCGGCCTTGCTTCAGGTTTAATCCTTTTATGTGATGGTTTATATAACGCTGGAGGTATTTGTAAAGTTTGATTATCATACATATACATTAACACTATAACCATATCACTATCTTTTAACACTATAAAGTTTGATTATGAAATATATATATATTACACTATAACCATATGATTATCATATATATATTAATACTATAAAGTTTGATTATTAATGTGTACTTTATCATATATTTACTTTGTTTTACTTTATTTTTGTTCCTAAATATATAAAGTTTATTTATGTTTGATTTCTTTTAATATAAACTTTAGAAATTAATTAATATTTGATATTAAAACTTAATTTTCATTCAATTTTATAAATATCATTTCATTTTTTATTTATTATATTATATATTATATATATATATATTTTTTTATAAGGATGGGTCGTTACAATTGAGCGCTTAAGGCCTTTCCTTCTCGAGGGGTTTTGCCCAGCGCTTAGCACTAAGATCTAATCGCGCATCAGAAATGGCCTCCATTTCCCGATCCAAGCTTCCCAACTGCCAGTTTTGCCTCCTGCGCGGTCGCCATGGGCCTCGTCACTGTGCTTTGACCGAGGTCCTCGTTGTTCCTTGCTGTCTGCAACCTGCCACTGTCTAGAGGTTTTCCTAATCGCTCTTTGTTCATAAATTTCTGAGGTCTGTCCTGGTTTGATACTATCATGGTACTCTCATAATTTTTCATGGATCCAATTCGAATCATGGTAAGGAAAGAAGAGAGAGTAGGGGGGCCCTTGAAGTCTTCTGAAGACACTTGATCCAAGTTGGACTTGTTAGCGCTTGAAATTTCACCTCAGGCTGAGAAAGGCAAACCTCAAGGCAACATCAAACCATTTAGCCTCGTAGCTAGCCCTATGGGGCAGGAGAAGGCTCTCTCCGGTCTATCTC
>APFE031340004.1:32252-43342 GCA_000404065.3 Pinus taeda
AAGGATGCAATTCACATTAATCATTCATAAGACAAATGGGAATGGAACCATAACAGTAGTCATCTATCTTTATTAATCAGAAGTAGAGTAAGGTACAACCAAAGTTCTGACGCCGAGTCCTTCTCTAGAGGGTCCAGCCAGCATGTCTCATCAGCATTCACCTTTGAAGTAGATCTCCCAAGTCAAAGAGGTCTCTCTCTCACATACAAGGCAACAAACTCATAACCTTCCTCAAACTCTATAGCAATCCTCACACAACACACCAAATGCCTACAAAGAGCAGAACTAATGCACTAAGAATTCCTCTATGTCAAAGTCTATATGTTCCAAACTAGCTGCTCATGGCAATGGTGGAGGCTTATATAGGAGAAGGAGTCTCCATGAATAATGAAAGGATGAGCTTTCCCCCAAGAAAAGTGGGTGACCAGGCGAACAGACATGCTAGAGAAAGGATGGCGACCTTTACAAAGCTAACAGCCAAGTCTGGAGTCATCTGGAAGGCTGGCTGTTAGAACAAACTTGCCTAAACAGGATCAGCGCGGGTGCAAAACTGGGCTGGCGCGCTGGTATCGTAACTCAATTACAGAAGAGGTCTGGTCAGCGTGAACTGATGCAAGCGGAGGGCGCGCTGTTTATGAAATTCAACCAGCGCGGAAAACCCGTGTGCTTCCGCGCTGGCAGCGCACCAGTTACACTATCATCCGCCAGTCGGCGTGGTTATTTTAGGAACAGTCGCGATGATCCAATAAACTTAGGCAAAGAGGGTTTTTAGCCATTTCAGAGAGCATAAGCATGGTGGATATGATTTAATGACACAGTAGGGAGACTGACAAGGTGATAGTGACATTTTACTGTGTAACAAGAGGTATTTTCCAATATGTAGTCAAATTAGGAGTATTGTTTAGAATGCCACGAACACACGTGATATGTCAGAGATTCATTAAGTGGAGGCCCCTTGGACCTTTTACTAGTGGTGAAATCTAAGGGGAGCTAATGCAAGTTGAGATCCATGGTATAAAATTTACTTTGAACCAAACCTGTGTAGAACATCAAAGAGAAAACCATGTCTAACTCTATTGAATGCATTTGTTATGTCAAGTTTGATGATCATTCCTTTTTGTGCTCTCATTTTTCTCTAGTGGATTGTCTCTTGAGCTAAGATAATATTATATATGATTTTCCTTTTTTGAATGCATCCTCCTTGATTTCCTGAAATCAACTTGAGAAGAAGTGGTTTAATTCTATTGGAAATGATTTTCATTGTTATATATTTGGAGACATTGCATAAAGAGAGGACAAAAATATATCAAAAGTGGAGGGAGTATCTTCTTTTGGGATCAATGCAAGAAATGATGAGTTCATTTTCCCCCAAATTTTTAGAATTTCTACACATTTGATACCATTCTAATAAAATCCTTCTTAATGATGTACCAATAATATCTGTAGAAGTGGAGTAAGAATCCATCCAGTCCATAGGCTTTATCAGAGTCAAATAAATTCAATGCCTTCCAAACTTCCTTCTCAATGATATGTTAGGTCAATTTATCATTATCTTCTTGGGATACCAAACTAGGAACATGGTCCAACATATTATCCCTTTCCTCTTCACTCCATGATGTTTATTCTTGATATAAATTGGTAAAGTGATTTGTAGCTGCCTCTTTTATCCGTGAATAAGATGTTAGGGTTTCCTCATTAATGGTAGTATTTTTTTGACATTATTCCTCTAGACTCATTGTTTTGCTTGCTTGTGAAAAAAAATTGTATTTCTATCCATTGATTTTATCCATATACTTCTAGATTTGATTCACCACATTACTTATTCATTTCATAATTCATTTTGTAATTTTTTGAAGAGATTTTTCCTCCGTTAACATACTCTGTGTGATTGCTTGTTGGTCCATTAACATACTCTGTGTTATTGTTTATTAGTCCATAGCTTATTGTATCAAATTGAAGTGGATAACTGTTTTTCTTTTTACCTGCAATTCCTTGCCCATATTGAGAGCTCACTTTCCCTTTTTGATTTTATGTTCCTACATAAAAATCAATAAGCCTTCTACCCATTGATTCCAAGTTTGAGATATCAAATCTAGAAAATCAAGGTTTTGGGTCCAAATAGAAAATTAGGAGAGAGACATAGCTTCCAATATTAGATAAGACAATGGATATTGGCTTGTGAGTTCACACAAACCATGGGATAATATGGGAAAGGGGGGTGATGTTTTCATCTAACAATGAACTATGAAGACAATTGTGGATGTTTAATAAGTTGAAGCAAATATATTTGACTATGAGACTACTATTTACAAAGGCATGATGGAATTTCAATGAACTATGAAAATATTTGTGCATGTTTAATAAGTTGAAGCAAATATATTTGACCATGAGACTACTATTTACAAAGGCATGATGGAATTTCCATTAGCTACAACATGTATGACCCACATATATCACCATGCCTGGTCTTTAATTTATACCTTCTTTAAATAGGTTGTATAAATCAATGTTTGGTACTTTGCATAAAATAATGTTCCACTTACAAAAACGTTGAAGCTTTGTCCTTAATCCCTTAATTAATTTGTTTGGGGTTTTGAATAGAACAATGTTAGTTAAGTGATTGACATTTGGGGAATTGAAATAATATGAAAGGTTTGAATTTAGGCTTCTGTGATCCATATTATGTAAGAAAAAATTCGGTAAAATTCACATTATCAAAGTTTTGTTGACGTTTTTCGAACCATCCAGTGTGTTTATCGTTAGGACAATATGAGGAACAAGATCTTGACATCAAGTTAAATAGAGATAATTTTTTTTGGTTTAATATTGTGCTTATGATATGTGAAATTAGTTTATGGTTAAAGAAATTGTGATTCAAGAGTGTTTAAATTGGCAATTATTTGAACATCATACTTGGCTTTGATCATACCAACTCTTAACATGGTTAGATTTTAAGTGTCTCCTTTCAACTAGTATGCAATTTTAAACCTGAATCATTATACACAATGAAAACTTTCAAAACCAATCACACTAATAAAATTTAACAAATAATATAATAAACTTATAATAAGTAAAATTATAACATTATAGTACTCTTTTAATTCAATAACCCATAAAATGAAAATTCTATTCATTGCCATTCTCATAATGCATGCTTCTATTGTCATACTTTTATTTATTACAACTATCAAGTGTCAGTGATATAACTATAACAATATAGCCACTATCCAGGAAATTTCTAATTCAACGATGAAATGGTACTTGTTCATTATTATTTTTACAATAGTTCATATAAAATTTATATTTAATATTTCACTTAGTTTATGATAATTAAGGATATTTTTTTATTAGTCCCTATACTATAACAATCCATTTATTATTATATTCGCATTAGTTAAGTTTTGATCATAAACTTTACATTTATTTTATAAATTTATTATTAAATTTGTATTGGTTAAATTTTGACCCTAAATTATTCTATAAATTTATCATTAAATTTACCTTAGTTAAATTTTGACCATAAATTTTTATATTTATTCTATACTTTTATATTTGAGAAATAAATCATATATAGTTTTAATTATTGAATTTGATTTCTTTGGTGGAGAGATTTAGAGTATTATTTCCCAATTACCAATAAAAGTGTTAATTTTTTGTTAAATTATAAATTTCAGTGACCTTTTGATTAATTGCCTTATTTTTCCTAACTTTTATAGAGAAAATGGCTTAACTTTCTTCGATATTTTTTCTCTTTTGATTAGTGGCCTTACTTTTCCCAGCTTTTATGGAGACAATGGCTTAGCTTTCTTCAATCCTTTTTCGCTTTTGTTGCTTCTGCTTGCCATTCAAATCAGAGCATTAAATTATCATTCACAAAGATCTATTTGCATCGAAAGATGCAGATTTAAGGATATAAATTTTTAGAACATACATCGAAATTGGGTCCCTTTGGAGCACTTTGATGGTATGTGGGGTGTCTAATTTATTGCTATCATGGTCTTTCTTATTGTCAATCAATCGGCGAATGGCAGATTGTGTTCCTTCTATCTTCATTGGTATTAATAATTTCATAAAATTTTATTGATGGTTGGAGATTTAAATTGCATAGCAAGGCAGGAATTTATATTAAAAAAAGATAAATAGGCTGCTAGACTCTGAAGTAAGGACCGTAAGTGTTAAATATATGGTCACTAATTTTTTTTGGGTTGAGATCTGGTGCGAGTGAATGCTTGTAGCATGATCTATTTAGTGAAACAAGATAGAAGACATGGCAATGTATCAACTAATCTCATTTGATGGCAATATATTAGGTAAGTTTTATGAAGTAACTTTTCTAATATGTTGTGTTATCAAAAGCTTAGGAAATACAATATAGATGTAGGAACCTTAGCTATTTGAGCAGAGTTCAGGACAAAGAAGTTGCCCACCGTAGCTAGACTTTGCTCAACACTGGTTGAAGCAGTCAATCGTGTCATTTACTCAACGGTAGGTTCCCAAATTTTGTAGATCATGAACATTTTGTTGTTTTTGAATATTGAGAGAGATGTGTTTAAATTGCTATTTGCGAATATTGGGAGAGATGGTCTAAACTTCAATATTCTACTGCGGGATTTACAGTATTAAGACTTAAGATTTAGTGTGGGATCTATAATTATAAAGAGTTTTTGATATTGTTAGGTTGGTAATTAAAATATGTTAGTTTAAGTGGTTTGGTGAATAAGTAAAAGTTTTTCATAAATTATATTCTAATTTCAATTAAAAAAGAAAATAGATATTAAAAATAATGATATTTGTAAATTAATAGAACACTCATGAGATTACTGAAAATCAATTTCAAACACCAAAACTCCAGAAACATAAAATTGGTAAACATAATTTTTTTTTTAATTTATATATTGATGTAGTGTTGATTTGTGCAACTGCCCAATAGATAGTGGAATTTTTTTGGCATATATTAAGAATACTCTGTTAGAGATTTAACATCGACAACTTGATTAATATTATAACTGCCCTCTCCTCCTATGTTTAAGGAGACAAAATATCATGGTGTCCAATGCATTTCTTCCCGCAACTCTTGCTTGGAATGTGAATATTACAACTCCCCTCTCCTACTATGTTTGAGGAGACAAAATATCATGGTGTCCAATGCATTTCTTCCCGGAACTCTTCCTTGGAATGTGAATTTTCATGTCTCTCTCGTGTCCAATTCTTTGAGTTCTTTCCCTTAAATTCCATTAATTTTAATGGCCGCGTTAGCGTTTGCATGAAAGAGGTTCGCCAATTTAGTCCTATTAAAATTTGGGCACCAGACAAGTGGTTCCCTAAGGCTTTGATTTTTGGCTAGGGAAAAGTGTCCAAATTTATTAGTACTTTTCTCCTAAAGTGACTTTATAACTGGTGAAGTCAATTTCATTTAAAAGTGACTCTATAAGTGATAAAATTACATTATAATTTAAAAGTGATTTTATTAGTGGTAAAGTTACATTTTAATTTAAAGGTGACTTTATTAAAGTCAATAAAGAATTAGAAAGTGAAAAAGTGACTATTGTCCCTCTTTCTCGATTTTTATTGCCCAAATTTTAATAGGACTAAATTGGCGAACCTCTTTCATGCAAACGCTAACGCGGCCATTAAAATTAATGGAATTTAAGGGAAAGAACTCAAAGAATTGGACACGAGAGAGACATGAAAATTCACATTCCAAGGAAGAGTTCCAGGAAGAAATGCATTGGACACCATGATATTTTGTCTCCTCAAACATAGTAGGAGAGGGGAGTTGTAATATTCACATTCCAAGCAAGAGTTGCGGGAAGAAATGCATTGGACACCATGATATTTTGTCTCCTTAAACATAGGAGGAGAGGGCAGTTATAATATTAATCAAGTTGTCGATGTTAAATCTCTAACAGAGTATTCTTAATATATGCCAAAAAAATTCCACTATCTATTGGGCAGTTGCACAAATCAACACTACATCAATATATAAATTAAAAAAAAAATTATGTTTATGGAAATAAAAATCGAGAAAGAGGGACAATAGCAAGGGCACGAATTTCAAGGTAGATGTATTGTTGAAATATGTACAATCCATACAACAAATTTTGGGCACAGTTTTTGAGTCAAATCGTACAACATTTAATGTTGTTTTATTGCTCGAAAATTTTTGTTTTGGATTTTTTCTGATTGGCATCATTTTTGAGGTGGAGTTCAAGCACGGAAATCGAGATAAGTTGTAATTTGTGGTTGCTGAAATTTTTACTGTGTATTTCAGTTTCTCTATAAAAACATTTTAAGAAATAAAGAAGAGCTCTCAAACTGGTTTTCCCCAAGAATTGTAGGGAGTTTTTCCAGAGTCACATTGACCAAAAATCATTGTGTTATTTTCTATGTGTCGCTGTCATAATTTTGCTGTGTTTTATTTCTGCAATTTCTGTGAAATCTATAAATTTGTGTTTTTAGAAAATATTGTCATTTCGAGATTTTAGAATTTTTATCATGCTTGGATTTAAAACTAAATGCATGGAATGATAAGTAAAACTAATAACCAGATTAGGGATTGAAATTTCTTCATCATATCAAAGCTTGGTTGGCTAAAAAGTGCAGTTTGGGACAACAAAGTGAAAATTACAACAAGCTAATTTTTACACGGAAAACAGAATCCTTTACTACAAATTTGCAAATTTTAATTTGGTAGGACAGTGAAACATGTCTTTGGGTTTGAGAGTGGAAGGCATGTGGAATGGGCAGAACAACTACAGTGCATGGAAAGAGAGAATCCAGAGTATCTTTGAGGAAGCATAAGTTTGGGGCATTATGGTAAATACCACACAAAACCCAGTAGTAGTACATGCTGACCCTGTATAGTTGACATAATTTAAAAAAAAGAATACTAAGACAAAAAGATTGATTTTGGAATGAATCAAAAATCATGTCATTCCTTATGTGAGAGGAAAGACTTATGTACATGAGATGTGGACAACCTTGACCAATCTTTACTAAAGCTCAAAGGAAAATAGAAAAATGGTCCTAAAGGAGAAATTGAATGCCATTAAAATGGCTAAGACTAACAGTGCTACAACATACCTCACAAATATCACTTAGTGAGAGATGAGTTGGCAGTCGTAGGTGAGATCATTGCACCTACTGAGTTGGTAAGGATTGCTTTGAATGGTCTTCCCAATACTTGGGAGAATTTTGTGGATGGCATTGTTGTATGGGAAAACCTTCCCAATTGTGAGAGTTTGTGGGATGATTGCATTCAGAATGAGATCATAAAGAATCATCTTGGGGTAGCCAAATAGGTGGAGGAGGATGACAATGTGGCATTGTTAGCAAGAGGAAAGAAGGGCAGAGTAAAGAAGCAAGCTTCCAACAGTGGAGACAAAGGCAAAGGTAAAGGCAAGCAACAAAACAAGGAGAATGACTATTCCAAAGTCAAATGTTGGAATTGTGAAAAGTTGGGACACTATGTTGTTGTGTGTTTGGAGAAGAAGAACAAGAAAGGGAAAGGCAAACCCATGACAGCTTATGCAGAGATAGAGAGCTTCTCAGATAGCTTTGATCGAGAGTTTGGGTTCATAGCTTGTGAAGCCACTAGTGTAGGATCACCTTCCATACAAGCTCAGAGGGAGTGTGCATTCCCCGCTACTAGCAAAGCATCTTTTAGCATATGGTATGTTAATAGTGGTGCTTCCCGCCACATGACAAAATTCATAGAGTACTTCTCAGAGCTTTCATACGATGATATTGATATGGACGTAGTACTTGGTGATGACAGCGTTGTTAGTGTAGTCGGTGTGGGGACATTGACATTTGATAGGGGACCCAAGCCTCCCTTGAAAGTGTCATATGTTCTATATGTGCCTGAAATGAAGAAGAACTTGATATTCGTCTCAACACTTCAGGACAGAGGGTATGATGTGTTGTTCAGGAGAGAGAAGGTGCTTATATATCCTAGGGGAACTCCAGCTTCTTCAGCTAGAGTGGTTGGTGTGCGCCATGCCAAGGAATACAAGTTCTCATTCCAACCCCTAATGGAATTTAGTAGAAGCACCCGAGATAGGACAACCAACAGATCTAGCAGTTCAGAGTTTTGTAAGATTTTGCACCGCAGGATGGGTCACATGTATCATGGGGCCTTTAGTACATTGCAGGAGATCACCATTGATGTGTCAGATTTCAGTTCTGATCACCTTGATGTATGCAGAGGATGTGCTATTGGGAACTTTTTCAGATCCCCTTTTCCCAGCAGTGACAACAGAGTGACCGAGATCCTTGACTTGATTCATACTGATGTGAGTGGTCGGATATCTCATGTATCCTTGAGTGGCGATGAGTACTATGTTTTATTCATTGATGACCACTCCAGGAAGACCTGGATTTATTTCTTGAAGACCAAGAGTGAGGTCTTCATGCGGTTTCAAGAGTTCAAAGCTCTTGTGAAGACCCAGACAGGTAGGAAGATCAAGGTCCTCTAGGCAGACAATGGAGGGGAGTATACCCTTGGTGAGTTTGTTGATTTTTGTGCTGAGGCAACCATTAAGAGGGAGTTCACAGTGCCTTACAACCCCCGGTAGAATGGGGTTATGGAGAGAAAGAACAGATCCATTGTAGGGGCTGCCAAATCCATGCTTCATGATCAGGGGTTACCTTTATTTTTGTGGGCAGAGGCCTGCAACACTGCTATGTAATTGTAGAACAGGAGTCCACATCATGCCTTAGGGAATAGGACTTCAGAGGAGGTTTTTTCTAGGAAGAAGCCTGATATTGGAAACTTTCGTATCTTTGGGTGCCTTACATATTCCTATGTCCCCAAGGAGAACAGGACCAAGCTAGAGCCCACTTCAGACAAGGGCATCTTTGTGGGTGATAGTGAGACCTCGAAATCTTATCAGATTTATATTCCTCTGCAGAGGAAGGTGGTTGTCAGGCGGGATGTGAAGCTCATGGGAGTTAGAGTATCCAAAGTCACCAGACCCTTAGGAGCAGCTGAGTCAGTCACTGGGATCCAATGGTCAGGGATGATGAGGTACATTGATTACAGTGTCAGGTCCATCAATGAGCAGTGGCTCTCAGATTCAGGTTGGTGGTTCTTCAGGCTACATGCAAGGCAGTCCACAGAGCAATTCACAAGGTAGTCCACTAATGGACAATTCACATGGTACTTCAACATCTACAGGAACAAATTTAGGCATGAGGTTAGTTGCACGCCTTCAGGAGCTCAGGCCTCTGATGATGATGAGGATTCTTTCACTCTGGTGGGAGAAGTATGCTCAGGGAAGAGGAAGCCCAAGTGACTTCAAGATACCTTACGCAAGGCCACATCAATTGTTGGGCCAAAGAGACAGGTTAGAGAGAGTAAACCATCTGAGCAGTTTTGTAGTTACATGGCATTGGTAACACACATTATTAACTTTGAGCCTTCTAGTTATGACGAGATAGCCAACCAACAGGTTTGGAGAGAGGCCATGAGGGAGGAGTATTCTTCTATTATGAATAACGATGTTTGGGAGGTAGTGTTGAGGCCTGAAGGTAAATCAATTGTTACTTCCAGATGGATCTACAAGATAAAGCATGCTATAGATGAAAGCATCGAGAAGTTCAAGGCTCAATTTGTGGCGAGAGGGTTTTCACAAGTAGAGGGAGTTGACTATGAGGAGACCTTCGCTCCCGTAGCTCGATATACATCTATTCACTCCATTATATCAATTGCAGCAGAGATGGGTTGGAAGATCCACCAGATGGATGTGAAGACCACATTTCTCAATGGCTTCATTTATGAGGAGGTTTATATTGAGCAGTCGTATGATTTTGAGGTGCATGGTAAGGAGTCCCATATATGCAAATTGAAAAAGGCACTTTATGGCCTGAAGCAAGCTCCTAGAGCTTGGTACTCGAGGATTGATGCATACATGCAGCGGTTGGGTTTCACAAAGAGTGAGGCTGATCTGAACCTATACTTCATTGTGGTGAGTGAGGAGCCTCTCATTCTGGTGTTGTATGTTGATGACTTGATCATCACTAGTGTGGAGAGACTCATTGAGGGTTGCAAGAGAGATCTTGCTTCAGAGTGTGAGATGAAGGATATTGGTTTGATGCATTATTTTCTGGGATTGGAAGTGTGGCAGGAGGAGGGGCATTTATTCCTAGTACAAGGGAAGTACATTGTAGATATTCTTAGCATATTTCACATGGAGGACTGTAAACCCATGTCTACACCTATGATCACTAACTGGAAGAAGCTTAACGCTTCTGATTCCGAGTTGGTGGATCCTACTCTATATAGACAGATGATTGGTAAATTGATGTATTTGGTCAACACTCAACTAGATATATATTTTGTAGTTAACAATATGAGTCAGTTCAAGTGTGAGCCTAGGAGAGTGCACTGGGGGCTGAAAAACACATTCTTTGTTACTTGCAGGGGACAATGGATTTTGGTGTAGATTATAGACAGGGTGATGGAGTGAGACTGGAAGGGTACTCGAATTCATATTTGGCAGGTTGTGCTTCAGATAGGAAGAGTACTTTCGGGTGTTGTTTTCGGTTAGGTTCAATAGTTTTGTCGTGGATCAGTGGGAAACAACAGTAAGCTGCATTGAGCTTGGCTGAGGCAAAGTATATGGTTGCTAGTTTGGCTAGTTGTGAGGCCATATGGCTTTGCAAGATGTTTTTTCTATTTGGTCAAGCATTGAGACCTTTAGTAGTTTACTGTGATAATCAAAGTTGCATAAAACTCACGCATAATCTAGTTTTTCATGACATGTCAAAGAATATTGAGATCAAGTATCACTTCATTAGAGACTATGCCCAAAAGGGAGCTGTCAAGCTTGAGTACATTTCCACAAATGAGCAAGTAGAAAACATTTTCACCAAATTCTTACCATGGGGCAAGCATGTCTACTTCAGAAACAAGATGAGAGTGGTGAGAAACACTTTCCTTGGTAAGAGGTAGTGTTAAAATTTGGGTACCATAGGACAAGTGGTTCCCTAAGGCTTTGATTTTTGGCCTAGGGAAAAGTGTTCAAATTTATTTGTACTTTTCTCGTAAAGTGACTTTATAAGTGGTAAAGTCAATTTAATTTAAAAGT
>APFE031340010.1:2823-15909 GCA_000404065.3 Pinus taeda
GCTATCCATTTTGGGTTGCTAAATTTATAAAGGTCTTTACAGAAAATGAGGATGTTACAAGTGTTGAAGTACATTGGTATGCCACAAATACACACCCATTCAATGGTGTGTATAAGCCAGAGATGGTAGTTGACCAAAAAAATGGTGGAAAAAGAAAAAGAAAGGGTACAACTATAAATCGCCGCCGCACAGACATATTACAATTGGAGGATGTTGACATACTTATTTATGACTTCAATTTAACAAAGAGAGGAACTCTTCGCTTCAAGACGATAGAGATTCTGAAAAGGTTGTTACCAGAAGGAATAGTGTTGACTTGGGATTCTGCTGAAACCAGTCGTAGATCTAGAATACTTTTGAAACCTGGAATGTTGGGCATGCATGTGGACTCAGATGGGGCACTAGTTGATGAAAGAGAAGAATATGGAACATCTTCGTCAGCATCCAGTCACTCATCTGAAGATGTGAATTGTGATGGTGTGCAAGAAAATATGAGTGATTTTGAATAATTTTTTAAGACAGATTATATAACTAATGTATGCATCATATCTTCAAATAAAATTAATGTTTTCCATATGTTGTTAAATGAGAAGTTATGAAGCATTTTTATGTTGTTGGATTATGTCTTAAGTATGATAAATTTTATTGTTTAAATATTTACAATGCAATATCAAATTAGAGATATAATGTCTATTTTATTCAGTACACAAATAAAGACTTTTGATTTCATTAAGTGATATACTTTGTTCATAATGTCATGGTTTTTTAATTTAATAGTTGAAAAAATTTCAATTTCTTTTGTATCTAGCATGGTGTGGTTGAAAACATGTTAAATTTATACGTAGGAAAGAAAAATGATATTCTACCATAAACATTAATGTGTTTTTTCCTTAAAAATTAACTTTGTTTGAGACATAAAAAATTGGTTTTAGTAGCATTTTTTTAAAAGTTTGAAAATTGACCCTAAAAAAAAAATGTTATTCCAGTAGCATCACTTTCGTTTTGAAGCTATATTTTGTACGAAAATTTCGTAGTAAATTTCGTAGTCACCGCCATTTTTAAAACATGTTCAAAATTGGCACCTAAAAAAAAAGCATCGTTCCAGTATACACACTTTTCCTTTTTAGCACTGTTTTTGATGTTTTTTTGGGGTTTTTGGGCCAAAGTTCCTGTTTTGAGTTTATAGTTCCCGTTTCAAAGTTTACATTGTTTTTGAACAAGATTTCTCTGGGTGATGCTCTTCGTGGAATGAACAGAATTCAGAATTTACATACTGGTCGAGGTGGAACACAGATCTCTATATAGTTTTTGCAGTGAACCAGTTGCTGCATGATGACATGCTTCCTTGTTTCTATCTGGGTGGATGATTGCTTGCAAATGTGTCTTTTTTCCATTGTTTAAGCTTAGGCACTTTTGTTGTCAAGTTCTTGACGAGGCGAGTGAGGGTTTCAATATAGTTTGCTTCCTTGTCTCTACCTCTACTCATCATCGCCTGGGAATTCGTGCTCGCTGCTCTTGTCTTATGAGTCCTTTTCTGGTTCATCATCCTTGATGATTCCAATCACGCACAAGTCTTTCTCAACAACAATAGCCTCTTCGCAGTTTTCCAGTAGTGTTGGTTTCACAACTCGCTTGATGAATTGTGCAATGTTGGTCGGCAGTGCGGCCTTGTAGTAATCAAGGGTGATGGAGTCATGTGGTTTGGTGTCCGCTGCAAACTTGTTCAATATGTGTGTAAACCTATGATTAAAATCTTTTAACTTTTCTTTCCCCTCCATCTTCAGGCTTCCCAATTCTCTGAGTAACATGGTTGGGGTCTTGTCATCAACAAATTTTTCAAGAAACATGTGTTTGAACGTACCCTAGTTCTATATGGAGTTGGCAGGAAGTTTTTGATACCATGCAGTTGTGTGACCATCCAAGGTACATGGAAACAATCTACATGCTACGTCATCATACCATACCTCAAGGGTTTGCAGCTACAAGTAGAAGTTGTCCAAATGGTCTTCTGCCTTCACTATGCTATCAGGGTTGAACTTGATGTTCATTCTCTCTACTCGCTTTGGCATATTGTGCAAAGAACCCAGGAGAGCCAATGGTCCCTAAGTCATCCATCTCATTTTCTTCTTCGTCCTCCTCCTCTTCTTCAAAATCTAACGGTTCTGGCTCTGAGTTTGTTAGCTCATCTCTGCCTCTGCCTCCTCTGCTGCCTTCCCCTCTACCTCTTGTACCAGAGTCTGAGCCCAAGATCACGAGGGTGTCTCGTTCCCCCTGTCGGAAGGTCGAAGGTTCATCTCCGTCTTCAATAGCTTCTTCCATACCTTCAAGTGTGGCAAGAACTACTTCTTCCACTGATGATACAACACCCCCTATGGGAGTGGATTTTGGCTTCCTTGATGCATATGGAATATGTTGTATTCTTGGGATCAGTCTGACTACTTTCGTGAAATGGTGGGTGATGGGATGGACGGAGTGAAGGTGATGATATGGAATTTTGTGTTCAGTCCTAGGAGGTAAGAAGTAACCAACTGCAGAGTCGCACGTAAGTGAGAGGGAGTGTGAGTTACTGCCATGACCAGATGGTTGATAAGTGAGTGTAAGAGGATGTTCAGCCATAAACAACTGGTTTCCCTCCTTCTAGCACCAGAAATGTTGACGGTGTTGGACCCGCCAAAATTGAGGGGATCATCCTGGTATGAAGTCCCAACTAGATCCCATATCGTTTGGTGTGGGAGTCTCATCCGATATGATGGCCGGATTTCCATTATCTTAAAGATTTTCCTCATATCTTGCTTGTCAACACAGGAGAGTGGTCTGCTTTGTCTTCGAATAATGAGGTTCGCATGCCTGGTGATTTCTAGTGTTACTTATGTCAATGGTTCTTTCACCATAAAGGGAGAGGGTGGGAGTGAGTCCCAAGTCAGATGGGAGGAAGCCCCAACTCTGTTAGGAACACACAACACAATAGGACATGCGTAGCTTCCGGAGGAGCAGTGCACACAGATGCGACAGTCACAACGCACAAGGAAAGATAACACATACAACACACAGCAGAGGAGTCTGCGCGAGTGCGACATTCGTTATAGCAAGTTTACGTGAAAGGTTTGTCTAATGTTTGGGGAGGTAACCAACACAAGAAAGACAGCAGTAATAGTTTATACAACACATTTTCATTAATATATATGTATTACAACAATTGAATGAGTTTAATTCTTAAACACAAGTTAAAGCAACATGCATTAATACAAGTGTTCAATATTAGTCTTACAACAAATACAACACGTGTGAAAATGTGTTGGCCTATTGGTAGGCTTCTGAATTAAGCGAAAGTTCCAAGCCACATCATTACACCATACATCAATAACCCTGTGGGCGGGGCGTTTGAGCCACTACTTACCCCTCAAAGAAAATATTAGAGACTCTCAAGGCTATGTGGGAGGAACTGAGGTGAAATTCATTTGTATGTACAAATGAGGGGGTATTTATAGCCAAGGGTGAGACTGACCCTTGTGGTTGTTCGACTTCCCTCATGACTGTTTGAATTCCATGACCTTTTGACTTTGCATGACTCTTCATATGAAAAGTGGGTCTCTTTGACTTCCACGTTACATTACATTGATTGACAGTATGGCCCACAGTAGAGATGTGGACGACATGACTCATGACACGACTCGACGTGACATTGTTGGTACATTCATGTTGTTGCTGGTGTGCATTTCGAGCTATAGTGTTGTTGGGTGATGGGTGTCCTCATGGTGTGTCACAGCTTCACCTCTACATGGAAAAGTGCGTGGAGTCTTTGATGGTCGTTGGTTTTGCTTGATGTTGCATTCACACGTTGCTCCTTGCTCGTATGTTGGCATGCTTGATAGGTTCATATATTTGCGAAAAGTGCATGTTCGTCCATCTGTCCATGCACGAACACATACTCGCATGTTCGCTTGTCCATCCATCTGTGAACACATCTTTGCATGATCGACCATTCACGAGCATATCTATTTGCATACATCGTTTATTCGTCCGTTGGTGAACATGTCCTTCTACATGTACTCCCTTTGTTCATCCCATCTGTCATCATGCCATGTTTGTTTGTGTACCTGTATCTGTAGTCAGTCATGATGATATGACATCAAATCCATAAATATCCTAGTCTACCATGATGCATGATTGTTTCGTATGTAGGTGACCAGGAGAGGAGACAAGGTTGTGAAGCTTTGAGCTGGGATGGAGGCTTTGAGAGTTGTTGGAGAAAACTGCGCCGAAATCATTGGGAGATGGTGACGGGCAATTCAAATCAATGATGACTGTTCGTGGGGTCTGGCTCAACTAGCGGACAAAATTGTGCAGTTTTTGGGAGGAGCATTCTGGGTTGCGGGAAGGCTGGGCAGACAAAATTTGTGCAATTTTTGGGAGGAGCGGGTAGTGGGAGCCTACCATCCAAAACTATATAATTCCTAGAGGGAATTGGCAGTTGTCTACTTGGACCTTAGCAGCAAAAACTGCACAATTCCTGGAGGGAACTAGCAGTCAGCTGTTGGGAGCTTGGCAGCAAAAAAGAGGGAACTAACAGTGAGCTACTGGGAGCTGCTGGCAAGGAAAAATTGCATTGATGCTGGAAGGTTGGCCTGCTGATCACCTCTGTGCAGTTTCTAAGTTGAGCGGATTGTCGGGCAATAGAGGGCTTGCTCATGAAATCTGCGCAGTTTTCTGGGTGAGCAGTTGGTCGGTTGACTGGTGGGCTGGCTGGAAAAACTGCAAAATTTTCTAAGGGAGACAAGATGGACACTGGGTGTCTATCCGGCTTGCCTATGCATTTTTCTCAGTCAGTGAAGTGGGCAAGATCTGTAGCCTCTACGCAATTTTTGAGGGGAGTCAGTCTCGGGGTGACTATCGGGTCAAACTCTCCAGTTGGCCAGCAAGAAGGTTGATTGATCAGATTGCGAGCAGCACAGCTTGAAATGGCTTGATTGGTGCTTTTGCATTGTTCTGGGTGA
This sequence comes from Pinus taeda, assembly GCA_000404065.3. Classification (NCBI taxonomy): domain Eukaryota; kingdom Viridiplantae; phylum Streptophyta; class Pinopsida; order Pinales; family Pinaceae; genus Pinus; species Pinus taeda. The sequence goes on from APFE031340010.1 coordinate 7,818, forward strand.
CATTCGATCGAGTTGATGGTGGGGAAAAGGTCTAGCTATCAGAGGGTGATCCAATCGTTAGAACTTCAGCAAAACAGCTAAGTGTGTGAGCGAGTGAAAAGATGCATGTGTGAACTTACAAACACACACTTACATGACTTGACAATAAGATGACTCAAACCATCCAGAAACACATGCTCAACATGACTGACCGATGGTGTGAGAAACAATCGCAACGCTTGTGATTGATCGTTAGATGACCGCGATGATGCTTACATGATAGTGTATATGACTCTGTGTGTGAGTGCGATAGATGTTTACATAGTGAACACAGCATGTACACGTGAATCGAAGACCTTGCGTATGACCAGAACATGGTTGCAAGCATGACATTAACATCGACATGCAAAAGTTGTACGTCAAACGATCAAGCAAGGTTGGTACGAAGACTCACACGAGCTCATGGGGTGAACCTGAGTGTGTGCAAACATCAAGTAAAACTCTAAAGGATGCTCTAAAATTGGATGCGAGCCAAAATTTTGGAGGGTGTTGCAGATGCTACAACAAAAGGGTATGAGTAAGGAAATCCAAAAATATGTCATGGAATATGATGTTTGTCAGAGAAATAAGAGTGAAAATATCACAACCCCTGGTTTACTACACCCATTACATATTCCAAATCAAAAATGGGAGGAAATCTTGATGGATTTCATTGAAGGACTACCTATGTCTGAGGGTAAGGACAATATATTTGTCGTAGTCAAAAGACTCACTAAATATGTCCACTTCACAGCAATAAAAAACACTGACACAACTAAGAAAATTGCAAATGTGTTTTGTAAAAACATTTACAAACTACATGGTTTTCCCAAGGTTATTGTCAATGATAGAGATGCAAAATTTAAAGGAAATTTTTGGAAAGATTTCTTCCACCAAAAAGGAATATCTCACAACATGAGTTTGGCTTATCACCCCTAGACAAATGGTCAAACTGAAGTAGTAAATAAATTTTTGGAAACATATCTTCATTGTTTCATCACCGAAAAACAAAACAAATGGTGATAGTGGCTACACCTGGCAGAATGATGGTATAATACCACCTATCATACTTCATCTAAAATGATGCCTTTCCAAGCCCTATATGGCTATGAACCACCCAGGTTAAAGGATTTTGTGCTACTCGATTCTAAGGTACAAGAAGTAAAGGACCACTTAGAAGAAGACCAAAGAATTATTAACTTGTTAAAAGAAAATCTAATAGTGACACATAATAGAATGAAGCAAGAAGCCAACCAACACTGCACTGAAAGAGAGTTAGGAGAAGGAGATTATGTCTTTGTTAGAATTCATCCCTATAAGCATATATCATTAAAATAACAAGGGAAAAATAATTATCTCCTAAATATTATGGACCATACCAAATAATCAAAAAAATAAGTAGCGTGGCTTATGGACTGGAGCTACAAGACAATTGTCAAATCCACAAAACATTCCATGTATCAAGTCTCAAAAAAGTATTGGCAAAAAATCAAACAGCTCAAACAGATATACCTGAGACTAATGAAGAAGGAAGAGTCATCTTAGAACCTGAAGGCATGCTCGCTACTAGAGAGAAGGTATTACAATCCAAGACTATTAAGGAGTACCTTATCAAATGGAAGAAACTACTAGAGGAAGACTCGTCATGGGTGATAGAATAGCTTCTTCAATAACACCCAACCTTGCTTATGCTTTGAGGACAAAGCATTTTTAAGGGAAAGGCAATGTTATGAATTAAATATTCATAAATCAATATATATATATATATATATATTATATGATAAAAATATAAATATTAATTAATAAATCAGTAAATAAATTAAAATTAAGCTAAGTTACTCAATTAGTTTTGAAGAGACATTGTTCATGTTGTGTGTGGAGCATGATTGTTCAGAGGTCTTTGTTTCAGCCCCAGTAATATCACGATGGGCCCCAGTAATATCACGATGGGATCCATGGATGAGCTCAATTAGACAGGCGGTGTGCTCCGGATTCTTCATGGACATGTCCTGGTCCCAACACGGTGAAGAGGAGTTGACCTAAGATAGAGCAAGCTCTCAAGGCAGGTGGTGTTCCATGTAAGGCGTGTGCTTCCAACGCATTGGAGCGGAGAAGGTTGGCAGAGAGTGGACGGATGGATAATCGTTTGAGGGGAGGCTTGATGGTCCTTTGTTCGAGGGGAGGATTATTGGGTATACGACCAAAGTCCCACATTGACTAGAAGTGGGGAGGATCATGGGAATGCCAAGTTCTGAATTTAGCCAAGTGGATGATCCTCGGAATGCCGAACGAAGGTGGTGGGCCCTGGTAATATCACGATGGGATCTATGGATGAGCTCAGTTAGATAGGCGGTGTGCTCCGGATTCTTCATGGACATGTCCTGGTCCCAACACGGTGAAGAGGAGTTGACCTGGGATAGAGCAAGCTCTCAAGGTAGGTGGTGCTCCATGTAAGGCATGTGCTTCCAACGCATTGGAGCGGAGAATCTTGGTTGGTAGAGAGTGGACGCATGGATAATCATTTGAGGGGAGGCTCAATGGTCCTTTGTTCGAGGGGAGGATTGTTGGGTATACGACCAAAGTCCCACATTGACTAGAAGTGGGGAGGATCATGGGTATATAAGGATGGACAAATATCTCCATTGGTATGAGGCCTTTTGGGGTAAGTCCAAAAGCAAATCCATGAGGGCTTAGGCCCAAAGTGGACAATATCATACCATTGTGGAGTTATGTGGTGTCCAGAGTCCTTACAAGACTTCAGGGCCTAAGCCCTCATGGATTTGTTTTGGGCTTTACCCAAAAGGCCTCATACCAATGGAGATATTTGTCCATCCTTATATACCCATGATCCTCCCCACTTCCAGTCAATGTGGGACTTTGGTTGTATACCCAACAATCCTCCCCTCGAACAAAGGACCATTGAGCCTCCCCTCAAACGATTATCCATCTATCCACTCTCTACCAACCATGATTCTCCGCTCCAATGCATTGGAAGCACACGCCTTACATGGAGCACCACCTGCCTTGAGAGCTTGCTCTATCCGAGGTCAACTTTTCTTCACCGTGTTGGGACCAGGACACGTCCATGAAGAATCTGGAGCACACCGCCTGTCTAACCGAGCTCATCCACAGATCCCATCGTGATATTACCGGGGCCCACCACCTTCGTTCGGCATTCCAAGGATTCATCCACTTGGCTCTGATACCACTTGTAAGGACTCTGGACACCACATAACTCCACAATGGTATGATATTGTCCACTTTGGGCCTAAGCCCTCATGGATTTTCTTTTGGACTTACCCCAAAAGGCCTCATACCAATGGAGATATTTGTCCATCCTTATATACCCATGATCCTCCCCACTTCTAGTCAATGTGGGACTTTGGTCGTATACCCAATAGTTCAAAATGACGTTTCTTTTTAGGCTCATGGCTAGTCAACTCTTATAAAGGAGAACCGCCCTAGCCTTGTAAAACCATCTCAAATATTGAATAATAAAATATATTGATTTACAACAAATGTGTAATTCGTTTGGTAATATAAGTGAACAGAAAAATTATTGCTCCAAAAACATATAGAACCTCAGTGTTCTATCCAGGAAGGAAGAAAAGTTATGATTGCAAGAGAGGCATATAGCCTCTGATAAATTAATTTCATAAATACATATCACAAAGATATTAAATAAAACTTATTAATAAACATTTCACAATTCAAAACTTAGGAGATTCGTCTTCGAACACAACAATCACACCCAAGAAGAATGAGAGACCAGTGGTTTGGAACATCTAACCTAGGAAAGTGTATCCAAATGTTCAGTGAACTAAAGAAGTAACCCAATAACTTGGAAACATCAAAGGAAAGCAGAGAACCCTTCTTCATGTGTAGAATGGTTACATGTAGAAGTAGTAAAGAATTAAAATTAATATATAATATACAGAGGAAAAGAATGGGGAACGGTTTTATCATATATTAGGGGAATTTTGAGGTCTAAAATGGGCCTCCTAAGAAAAATGTACAACCAAAATAAACTTTATAAGAACTAATAGGATTCAAGATGATGATGTCAACCATGGGGGATGATTCACCATTTTTGGAGTAAAAAAGTAAAAAGATTAAAAAAATTGAAAATAATAAAAGTTCTTTTTCAACTCATATTTTCAACTTATCTCCCTAGGGTTGTACTAAAATTTTGAGCAGGAGTATTCATTGGATGCAAAATTTAATTCCTCATCCAAGGAGTATCCATGTTGCATACTTTCCATGGACCCTGCTACACGAAAAATGAGGAATACATGAAACAATGTATTATAATCACATTTCTCATGTATTTCTCATTTTTTATGTAGTAGGTTCCATAGAAAGTATGAAACATGGGTAATCCTTAGATGAGGAATCAAATTATACATCCAATGAGTTTTTTCGCTCGAAATTTTAGTAAGCCGATAGAGAGATAAGATGAAAATACGAGTTGAAAAAATAGTTTTTTTCTTTTTTCCCTCTAAAATTTGATGATTTAATCAAATCTTATTTTATTATTTCCACTATTATTTTATAATTTCCTTAGGAGGCCCATTTTAGACCTCCAAACTCCCCTAATTATTACCTTTGAAGAGATTTAGGCTCTGTAAATTCTCGAAACCAACTTCAAAATAATAAACAAATTTAATATTGGAATGAAGAAGGAAAATTCCTAGTTTTAACAAAGAATGTGAACATATACATATACCCACATATGAAAGTTAAAGTGTACGAGGAACTCTATATACAACATGGTCACAAATCGGTTATAACAAAAAGGGAAACAATAATATTATTCAAAGGGAGTGTTTGAACTCTGTATACAATGAAGAAAAACTTTAAAACACACACACACATACACAGATATATATATATATATATAGAGACAGAGAGACAAAGAGAGAGCGAGAGAAAGAGAGAGAGAGAGAGATGAGAGACGAGGAAAAGAGTTGTGTGTGTTTCAATACATTACTTGGGATGCAAAAAGGATGGTTGAGAGAATAGACCTTGGCCAATAATTTATCACCCAGTTAGAATTACATATAAAATGGAATACTATATATATATATATTAACTATAGTAATATAATGAATTAATATATATGATATAGTATATATATATATAATTGATATATTTAAAGAGTTATCGCTCCCAATTCTTAAAAAATGGCGTGACGCCTATAGGTGGTTGTAACACTTTCAAGGTTAAGGAAAAACCCTAAATCTCAATAAATCTTAACATAATAACATAGTGGAAAGGAAAGCTCTATTATTATTGTCCTTTCTCTATATATTAGGATGACATTTTCTAACCCTAAGATTAAGTGTATTCATAAATGAAACGGGTATAAACCCTAACAAGAAGAGAAGACAAAAAAAAAACATTAACAAAGGAAAAACTGCAACATAGAATTTGATCATGACAAAAAATTCAAAAGGGAATTTCATACATTTTACCTAGAATTCAAGAAGTCATTTAACTGGAGGTTAGAATAACAAAACCTTGGAACTTTGGTGGTCTCTCCAACGAAAATACATCTCATATAGAGAGATTGTAAATATGTTCAAACCACCATATATTAAAAACCCAAATTTTATACTTGAATAACCATGAAAGAAACAAGAATTACTAAGGTTTTGTCTCAGAGATTCACCTGAAAGGAATTTCCAGTAGATGGCAAAGAGAAAATTCTTAACATTGCAAATATGAACTCTAGATAACTTTTATGGTCGATAGCCAAAGTTCTGAAACAAACTCTCGACAGAGAAACATCGTAAGTAAAGTAGTATGAACCTATCATGGACAATAACGATATGATTAGTTCACAAAAAGGTTAAACCCTAACAATTTTAATAATAGAATAGTTTGAGCACAAAATAATTGACACAACAGTAAGGCAATTACCTTTGAGGTAACCTGGTGAATAAGTTAATGTATAACAATTTGTTTGGAAGAATTCACAACGCAGTGAAAGGAAGAAATGAAAACCTATTTTCTTCCATGTCAAAAGTACCTCGAAAAATTTAGGCGTAGAGTGGTAAGCTACATAACGTTGAGAGAAAATGAATGAACAGACAAGAATTGTCGGGGTAGTTATTACATCGCAAGAAAACCCTAAAAAATATGAACATTGTCAATTCAATTGATCGTCTCACCATTTTCGATTTGGTAGGTCAAAAGGACAATTCATGGAGGTTCAATAGAATGATATGCATATGAAAGGAATGATCTAGAGAGAATTTTTATAGAACTTCAGTTACTATATCGAACCCCTTTCATAGAACCATGGAACAAAATAGCATAGTGAAACAATGATTTCGAAGTGTAGTATTAATATAAGTAAATGCAAAGGGTTACAAACCAAAACATGTGTATATATGGCATGTTCAATTTAGTTGACATATCTTATACACTTATGCAAGATTAAGACACGAAGGTTCCAAACAAATTTTTAATGATGACGATAGTTACATTATTATACTTCTTGGTAAAAGTAAGAGAACAATAATTATATAATCCAAGTATGTTAGTGAACAAAGAAAACACACTTTTAATTAATACACATAATTACTTATAAAATACCATACATTATTAAATGTTCTAATAGGTAAGTGATAAATGGGTCCAAATTTGGTAGATCATATTCAATGAGAATACTAAAATAAGTATATTAGTAAGAAGGAATTTAGTATACAAATTTCTAAAAGACAAAGATCACATATATAATTCTTGAAAGAAGGAAAATGTCAACTTATAGATTATCAAAACCTTAAAATTAGATTCTCAATGAAAAAGAGTCTATGGATTTCAAATAAGATGACAATACAGGAATTGCAGAAAAAAGATACTATGTGTAGGTAATAATTCAATATCACAAACATTTCTATTATCTATTTTAGAAAGGGGAAAATATTTAAAGTTATAGTACTATATATATAGTGTGTGAGATAATTATTGTGCCAAGGGATATTATATATAAGAAGAGATAGTTTATCAGTTGATTTTATTTATATATATATTTATGGAAGTTCAAAAAGTGTGAGCGAAGTTGGTACGTGTGCGTTCCATTAGGTTACAATATTGGGTCTTTTATGGGTCCTAAACTAAAATTGTTATTTGTATTTATGTCGTGATCATATAATCAAATGAATATTAGAAAAAATTGAAGTATGGTTGAGAAATATAATGGGAAGACCACGGGGGATTCACTCAATGAACCTCTGACATATCACGTGTGTTCATGACATACTAAACAATACCCTTATTTGACTACATATTGGAAAATACCTCTAAAAATGAAATTATTTAACCCCCTACCAATACAAACCCAATACACCTTCCCAATTTAAAAAACCCCTACTTTCACTAGATATTGTAGGTATCCATTTTTTTATTAACGTTTTTTATACCCCTTTATATTTTTTCATTAACTTTGAGCTCCATTTTTTATACCTTCCAATATAAAAACGCTTTACCCCCTATTATTTTCTTAATATATTATGTCATTTTTTCCTCAATATTATCTCCCAATATGAATGCACGTGGTGTGGTATTTCTCACCCATTGAAGCCCTCATGGGACAGAATTCCATAGTATCACCTAGAGGTGGTGAGGAACCTAATATTGAGATTGGAATGATGGGGGAAGGAACAGGTAATACATAAAACAAAGAATCTGATACATTGCAAGTAAAGTGTAGGTTGAAGGAAGACTTAGATAACATAAAGGTCAGTCAAGAAAGATTGTCCAAAGCTAAAGAAGAACATGAGGAGATTAATGGTTATTTGTTGAGAAAATTAGAATAATATGGATTCAACAAGGAAACGGAAGAAACTCATAAGAAGGTAACTAAGAGTGAATCAACATATGCACTTGATTCTATAACTTCTAGTGGAAGTAAGTCTCATGAAATTGATAAGGAAGAAGAACAGAATTATGAAAGTAGTACTTTTGCATCTAAGAAGAAGAGGACTACAACTCACCTGCAAGGAGAATTCAAAAAGATTAGGCCTCCAAATTTTGATGGGTAATTCGAAGAAGGAGCAGAAGCATGGCT
>APFE031340011.1:9821-51461 GCA_000404065.3 Pinus taeda
TTAACTACTGGGTCACAACCAGGAAATTTGAACCTTAAATCTCTCAGTTTTCACACTCCTTGGATCACCAATTAAACTGCCCAAAACTCTAAATGATAAATTTAATTTAAATTATAAATTTAATTGATAATAACCCAATTAAACACTAAAATTTACTCCAATTATACCATCAAAATAAGAATAACCCCTTTAAAGCGACATCCAACTTTGAGCTTTGCACTGTATATTATACTTTGAAGCCTGAATTGTGATATATTTTGGATTTTGAACCTCACTCAATGGTCAATGTACATATGTGTTGATAAAAGCAGTTGTCTATAATGCGATTTTTTGAAAGCTTTTCTGGTGGGTTTTTTCGGTCAAAATTCTGCAGCAATTTATTGGAATTCCAAGTTTGATAGCTATTTTATGCACAATCAAAGTGTCCCAGGGGTTTTTCAGGGTGCTGAATCCAAATATGCAGTTAAAAAACCATTTTAACTGCGACAAATCAAGATTCAACCTCAATTTCTTCCGTCGGATTCCGTCACTAGAATCTCCAAAAAATCTCATTATAGACGACTCCGTTGATAAAATACATTAACAACAGTTAAATTTTTTATAAAATTGTTAATTTTTTTAAACTATAAAAATTGATAATAAAAAAATATGGAAACTATCTACTGACTCTATTTTGAAATTCCAACCCTAATCTGATCTAGATTAGTGAGAGGAAGATCACCCTGCAGGCAGGGCTCACAAATTAAAATCCCCCTGCAACAACACCACACGCAGACCATTATGACGAAGCGACTGGCAACCGTATTAGTACGGTGGTGACACGAATCTTGAGAGCAGGTAGTCTATTGTTTTGAAAAACAAATGGTTTACACACAGTTTTAAGAAAGGACCACATGTTTCTGCAGAACCTCGTTACATGCCACAAATAAATATTTTTATGACTGGCAACTGTTTCCTTTGAAAAAATTGTATTAAAATGAGATATTGAATAGAATTGATGTGCCGGAATAATTTTTATGACAGTGAAAGAAAGTATGCAATAAGGGTTTAAACATGAGAAATAACATTAAGGGTTTGAAAATGGGACAGGAGGGGGATTTGGTTTAAAGAGGCCATTTTTACCATAGGTCATTCAAAGTTTATTGGTATATATAGATCATCAAAGTTTATTGGTATGTAAAGATTATAATATGATTTGCATGTCTATCCATGATGGTTATGTGGCAAATAAAAAGGAATTACTTTTCAGAGAAAATGTCTTCCAACTGTTTCTTTATTGACTGGTCATAAAATAAAAGAGAAGCTCTTTGGTGTTGGAAAGATATGGATGTGATTATCTAATTTATACCATAGTAAATTACTTGGATTTTGATACTTAGAATTTAGAATTAGTGAGACTTGGCTAATTAGGGTGGGAGATTAAAAAAAAAATCAAGTATGTTGAAGTGACTATCAAATAAAACGGGGAGGTAAATCACTTTGCTCACACTTGTACCGAGTGTTTCTGGTTAGTAAGGACTTAACAAAGGCGATATAAATTTAGATCTTTTCATGCACTTCTCAATAATTCAAACTATTTTTGAATTGTCTTAGCTTTGCTTCTCTTTGAAAGGAACAAAGGCTACAATAGTAATCTACGGTGAAATTTTTATTTAAATGAAATTTCAAGGGGACATTGGGTTACTAGTCATTCATAAAAATGCATCAAGTTGATAGTGATTATGTGGTTAAATCTTGGTGCTTTCATTCCTAATTTATTTGTGTTGTTCAGATCCTATACATACAAAAAATACCTAATTGATAGAATTGATTGGAGTTTTCCGGTGAAAAAAAACTTAGATCTTCACATATTAGTGAAGTTAGAAGTGTTTTGTTTTGCTATTGTGATATAGAGTGTTGGAATTGGAGAAGAAGCATCCATAGAGAAAGTTGACTTGGTGTCACTGGTGAAGTACAAATCAATAGTGACGTGCCAATAATTATAATGAGTCAAAAAATTAATTTGGTGAATTTCGTCACAGCACACACACACACCCATCAAAATCATGGACTCCATAGTAAAAAAGCACCTTACGAGCATAATAGACAACCACCACATGCAATGAGCACCCATAAAGTTGCATGCTCTCCCTACCCAAAGACTCAAAATAAACTAAGCTTAGTTATACATTAATAACTACCATACTCTTGAATGTGAAAAAATTACCTTTAATTAATTATAGTGCAAAAACACCTTGATTTATGGGACGCATCCATGTTATTTGTTACACGTTATTTTATTTGGCATCATGGTATACGAAAATCATTACAAGAAATTTTAATCTAAAAGTGCCCATGAAATTGTCATTAAATTTCTATATCATAATATGTAAACCAATCAAAATCCTCTAAATTTAAAAAGAAGTACATGTAAATATTTTGGAGGGAAAAAAAGAAAACTACTTTTTTAAAATGTCTTTTTGGCTTATCTACTTATAAGTTTACTCAAATTTTAAGTGTAGAAACTTGTTGGATGCAAAATTAAAATCCACATCCAAAGTGCAGAAATTAATAGAAATTTGATACTACTGATGAAATTGAACAGAAATCAACGGATTACAAATTTCCTCTACACTACTAAGGAATGGAAATCACAATTTAGAAACACATGCAATGACATGCAACCATCAAAACCACAAGAACACAATGATCTATAGGGGAATCCAATTGGGGAAAAACCCCTCTGTTGCTTTTCATTAATCAGATGAGAATGAGAAACTATTACAATGTCTTGCTTCGATCTTGAAGCACACCCTGCACTATAAACCTATTCTCATGTTGTTTGTTGTGCTCTGACCAACACTTAGCCGATTCAAACTTCCAACATCCTCCTATTTCCTTCCACAATCCTTGAGGAAATTAGCTCGTAAAAGATAGGATTTTTCTCTTATTTTCTTACGCAATTCCCAAGGAATGATTCATTTGCTTAACTACCAAGCTTGTACACTCAGCTAGTATACAAATGATAATTACAATGTGCCATGTCAATCTAGCTAATGACAGTCAAATTCATCTTATTGATGTGGAAAATCGAAATACTCAATTTGACTAATACAAAAGTAAAATTGAGCCTTTCTTGCTACATTTTATAACACTCCCTCTTAGTAAGAAAGGGATTTTTCACCACCCCTTTCCTGCACCTGTGGAATTCAAATTTGCCTCTTGACAATGATTTTTCAAGATATCTGCATCCTACTCCTCAGTTGGAATGTACTATAATATCATGATTCTCCTCTGCACACAATCCCACAAGTGATGATACCTGATATCAATGTGCTTGGACCTGTCATGAAATACTAGATTCTTAAAGAGTTTAGTACAACTCTAATTATCACAATAAATCACTTTTGGATCCATCTCCTAACTAAAAATACCCACAAGTATTTTCCTCATCCATATGGCCTCATATGTTGCTTGAATTGCAGCCATGTATTTAGCCTCTACTGCGCTGAGTGCCTTGGACCTCTATTTCTTGCTATACTAGGAAATAGTTGCGGACCCAACTCTAAAGATAACACCCGAAGTATGTTTCTTGTATGATGGATTTCCTTCCCAATCTGCATCAATGAAGCATTGGAGCTTCACTCCCTTTATCCTCTTGTACCATAACCCATACTTGGTTGTGCCTCTGAGGTACCTCAATGCATGCTTTGGTGCCTTCCAATATAGCTTGGCAAGCTTCACCATGGCTTGACTCAACTGATTAACTGCATAGAATATATAAAGCCTTGTGTTCATTAGATACATCAATGATCCACAAGTTGTCTGTAGATGGTAGCATCTATTGCCTCTCCTCAACAAGCACTCTCCTTCCTCCAGTTTTTAGCTAAAGGTGTGTCCATAGGCTTGTAGTTCTCCATGTGAAATCTTTGAAGTATTTCATAGGAATACTTCCCTTGACTCACAAACAACTCACCATCACCCTGCCATATTTACAACCCAAGGAAGTAACGCATCAAGCCCATGTCTTTCATCTTGAATTCTCTTGCAAGGTCCTCCTTGCAAGATTGCATCAATTTCTCATCCCCTGTAAGTATCAAGTCATCAACATACGAACCAAGATAAGAAGTTTTCCATCTACCATAATATGATACATATTGGAATCTGCTTCACTTTTGGTGAAGTCTAATCCACTGAGTTATGTATCAATCTGAATGTATCATACTTGGGGCACCTTCTTGAGACCATATAAGGCTCTCTTGAGCCTGCACACATGTGACTCTTTGTCATATGTCTCAAATCCTTCTGGATTTTCCATGTAAATTTCTTCCTCAACAACACCACTGAGAAAGGTGGTCTTCACATCCATATAATGTATTTTCCACCCCATCTGGGCAACTAATGCTAGAATGGTTCTGATCGAGGAATATCTTACCACTGGGGAAACTATTTCCTCATAGTCCACTTCCTCTGCCCACGAGAAGCCTTTGGCCACAAATTCAGTCTTGTACTTCTTGATGCTCCCATCAACTTCATGCTTCACTTTGTAAATCCATCTAGAACCAACCATTGACTTGTTTTCTAGTCTCAATACCACCTCTCATGCCCCGTTCTTCATGATGGATTCATACTTCTCCACCATGGCATCAACCCACACTAGTTGAGAAACTACTTCCCCAAATGAAGAAGGATTTGATTCAATGAGTTTTGTCATGATAGCCATGTACACAGTGTACCTATTTGGTTACCTCCTCTTCCTGCACTGAGATATAGGAGCTCCCATATGCTCCCATGCATCTTGTACCATTTTTTTAGCTTCTACGGTTATCTTCCCCCCCCTCTGGAAGATTCTGGTTCGGTGGATGCCTTCACTCAACCTCCTATCTACTCCTCCACTTGTGGCTGCCCCACAACATCCCGAAGCTCTGCATGAGGCCCCTTCTTAGGAACTAAAAGCTCCTCCTCTAGTGGGATACTTAGTTCTCGCTCTAAAGAGCAGTTCATGGCCTCCTCCTTGTCAAATTTGACATCTCTCCTCACTATTGTCACTCTGAGTGAGGGAAAATACGCTTTGTAATTATGTGGTTTCTCTATGTATCCTACAAAAACTCCCATCTCCACTATAGGCTCCAATTTATTTATGATATCCTTGGAGGCATGTTAATACAAAGTAGATCCAAATTTTGAAAATGAGACACATATGGCTTTCTCCCAAAGATATCTTCTTCGAGTGTGATCATGCCAAGTATTCTATGAGGGATCTTGTTATGCAAATAAATACGTTGTTACATGCTTCTGTCCATAGATTTAATGGCATCCCTTGATCATGCAACATGGCTCTTGCTTCTCCGACTATGATTCTATTTTTCCTTTCATCCACCCAATTTTGTTGTGGGTTATGGGGTGTTATAAGTTCTCTTCTAATACCCTCATTAGCACAAAATCTCTTGAAGGTGTTAGAAACAAATTCACCTCCATTATCATTTCTCAGGGCTTTCAATTATGACTAGTCTCCTTTTCAATCAATGCTTTGAATTCAACAAATTTTGAGAAAACATCATCCTTCTTCCTCATGAAGAAGATCCATCATTTTCTAGAAAAGTCATCAACAAAAATTACATAGTACCTATGTTTTGATGTAGAGGTTATCAAAAAGGGTCAACATACATCAGAGTGGACCCACTCCAATATTTCTCTCGCTCTGTTATCTCGGCCTTGGAAGGCGGATTTGACATATTTCCCCAATGTGCATCCCTTGTAGACATCATGCTGGTTAAGGGTGCATTTCGGGAGACCGGTGATAATCTGTTGCATGTTTTTTAAGGCCCCATGGTGTAAGTGTCCCATGTTCCTGTGCCACATTTCTCCAACATCTCAACTCTACTCCTTTTTTGTCTTGCTACTCAGTGTAGTGCAAGGCTCCACCTCAATTTTGTAGATATTTTTCACTCTAACTCTAATATATTTCACTTACCTGGTAGCTACATGTCTCAGGAAGGATTTCCATTTACTAAAAACAACATCATAGCCTCTATCATCCAATACAACTACAAAGATCAAATTCCTTTTCAGCCTAGGGACAAACATAACATCTTTTAGATGAAGTTGGGAGCCTAACTCCCTCTCAAAGGTCACAGTTCCAATTCCTTTAGCATTGTACCTCCCATCATCGCCAAGTTCTATGTGCATCTAGAGATCCTTCTCCTCTAGGTTACTAAAGAAATCTATGCATCTTGTCATATTGAATAAGGCACCTGAATCTAGATACCACACACTCCCCATTATAGTGCTCTTCATGCATGCAATCAGGGTGATGTATAATTCGAATTTTGATGCAAGTGCATCACCTCCTGCTCCTCCTAAAGGCTTCTTGTTAGACTTCTTGTGAAGACACTTTCTTGCATAGTGTCCATATTCATGGCAGTGAAAACATTTGCTCTTGCTTAGGTTCTTCTTCTTACCATTGTTTTGGATGGACTCTAGCTTACTTTGGGCCTTCTTTCCCTTATATTTCTTTCCCTTCCCAACTAAGGAAAAATTATCTTCCTCCTCAGATTTGTTTGTTACACCATCTATGGTGTTCCTTCGAATTTATTCCTACAACAAATCAAACCAAAGTCTCTCCCATTTTTTCAATTTGTCCCTTCCATTTACAAAGTCCTTATAGTTGTTTAGGGATTTTGGAAGTCCTCGGAAAGCTATACTCGCTAGCTTCAAGGATGGTATATTTTCTCCAACTCCTCCAAGTTCATCTTGACACTAAGTTAATCTGGAGAGGTAATGAGGAATGGTTTCATTTTTCTATATGCAGATGTTTTTGAGCTTGTCCCTCAATGCCAATTTGCTAGCATCACTATTATTTTCAAACAATTCAGTGAGGGTATTCCACATAGGAAATAGAGTCTCATTTCCATGTAAATTTGATACTATGTGGTCTCTCACACCCTCCATGATGATCCTCTTGGATTTTGTGGTTTCCTTCTTCCACTGGACAAGTGCTTGTACATCTGATGTTTCTAGTTTCAGAGTATTTGTTTGAATATATTCTAGCACTCCATTATCATCAAGCACTACTTCCATCTTTTCCTTCCAAGCTATGAAATTTGAGGTTCCCTCCAAGGCATACTCCAATCTAAACCTGTTGAAAGACATTTTCCCGCATGGAAGAAAACTACTTCACCGAATCTACAAATCAAAATCTCTGAAGGAGTAGATCTATTGACTGGTTTCTAGTGTGATTTATGCTTAGATACCATGTAGAAATTAATAAAAAATTGTTGCTACTGATGAAATTGAACTGAAATCAAGAGATTACAAATTTCTTCAACAATAGTGCATAATGGAAATCACAATTTAGAAACACATACGATGATATGCATCGATCAAAACCATAAGAACACAATGATTTATAAGGGAACCCAACTAGGAAAAAAAAGCTCCACTGCTTTTCATTAATCAGATGAGAATGATAAATTATTGCAATGTCTTGCTTTAATCTTGAAGCACACCCTGCACAATAAACATATTATCATGCAGGTTGTCTTGCTTTGGCCAACACCTAACCAATTCAAGCCTCCAACTTCCTCCTATTTTGTTGCACAATCCTTGAGGAAATTAGCTCCTAAAAGGTAGGAATTTCCTCTTATTTTTTTGCACAATTCCCAAGGAATGATTCACTTGCTTAATTGCCAAGCTTGTACACTCAACTAGTATACAATTGATAATTACAATATGTATTTTCCTCCACTCCAACTAGGAAATTCAAATACCATGCATGTTTGGGCTATTTTTAGTTGATTAACAAGTTTAACTAAGAGATCATTGAGTTAATAACAATTCTACTACTCAACTGACCTTCAACTGACTTAATTAATTACTTGAGCTCAATTAATGAGTTCAATTGAAAATAATTCTACTAGATTGCTAAATTTTATCAATCACTACATGCACAACTCTACTTCTAACCTATAACTTGAATTTATTGAGTTAACTAGTAGATAAGGCCATGTCACTCTAGCTAATTACAATCCAAGTCATCCTGCTAATGTGGAAAATCGAATTACTCAATTTTACTAAGGAAAAAGTCAAATTGGTTCTCTCTTGCTACATTTTCTAACACAACAAGTACCCGTTATGCATGCTTTTGAGAAGACCCACATTCATGAAAATTGGAGATACATTAAAAAAACATTTTCAACATGCTTTTTTAATGTATCTTCAATTTTTATCAATAGAGATCTTCTCAAAAGTATGCATAATGGGTACTTGTTGGATGTGGATTTTAATTCCACATCCAATGAGTATACACACTTGAAATTTTGAGTAAACCTATAAGGAGAGAATCCAAAAATACAATTAAAAAAAAGTAGTTTTTTTCTTTTCCCTCCAAAATTCATATCTTATTTTATTATTTTATTATTTTCCTTAGGAGACCACTTTTAGGCTAAAATTTCCTCTAATGAAAATTTAGTTTTATGGAAGAGTGATTGATATTCAAAATCTAAATAATTTGCTTTATTACTTCAATTGTGAGAATAACAAATCATATTATCTTATTCTAAGTTATTCATGTAGTGGCACTGCTATAATTTAGTGAAATGAATTATGTAATGCCATTACCTTTAGTCATGAGTTGGGAATGATTTCCCTCTTCAACCACCCTTGCATTGTCAATAACTACCATATAGTTACCAAGCTCAACTAATTAGTCCTTACCTCTTCAGGGACTATAGCATTTGCCTCGTGGTCAATGTGCGTTGACTCTACATTATTTGTTTGTGTTTTTGCAATTTTAACCAAAGTTTTGGGAAAATTCTTAATATCTCTATTTTCCTATAAATTCAGAAATAGTTTGATAAATTTCAACAAATCTTATTTCTAATTTTTTATTGGATGAGGGAGATTTAATGGGACATAATTCCCCTGGAGGAAGGTGTTTTATTTTTGGTATTTTTTAGTGCCTAGTAATTCATTTAAAAAAAAAAAAAAAAAACTAATTTTGTGAGTGGCCATTCCATTGGTTAGTGCTTTGACAATGCTCTAACATTGATACTGTTATGTTACCGCTCTGCCCAATGATGCTAGAATTGATGCAACTACAGACCCTTTGCATAGGGTGGGGGACAGGGGGGTTGGAAAATCTCTAATTAATATTATTATGTTTCCTTGTGAAAAGCTTTTACTGTGCAGAGGACAAGATATGTGAGAGAAAACAGGGCGTTAGAGGGAAATTTTTTCCACAAAGACAAAATTAACTTTAAACTTATTTACATTTAATTTTCTATAGATTTAGTTGCGTGGGAGAGCATTTGCATAGAGCTATGATTATGTTTCCTTGTGAAGAAATTTTACTATGTGGAGGACAAGGTATATGTGGGATAATGGGGGTTATAGGGAACTTGATTCCGTAAGGACAGAGTTAATGTTAAAACTTAATATTTAACATTTTCCCATTACATATGTGTATATTTTCTTAATATAAAGATTGACATTGGTGAGTGCTCTGACACTGACATTGTTATGTTACCGTTCTACCCAATGACATTGTGTTTCCAAGGACTATACAATTTTCCTTGTGGTCAGAGTGCATTGACTCTGAATTATTTGGTTGTTTTGGTTTTCTTTTTGGACAAGGTATGCATAATTAATATAAATATGAACAAATATTGAATTAATATTATAATTTTTCAACATGTGGAGCTTGCTTGCACAAATATTTCTTTGTAAAAATCTTTTACTGTGAAGAGAAATAGGATTGTGTAGGAGAACAAGGGTGTAGATGGAACTTTATTCCACATGAACGAAATCATTTTTAAACTATTTATCATGTAAAGCTTTTACAGATTTAGCTATGCAGGAGAGCAGTTATATAGAGCTATGAATCGATGTGGAATGAATTATGTGTAAAGGACGATGCATGTGCAGGAGAATGGGGTTGCAAAGGGAAATTTATTCTGAGGATGTGTAATTTATTTAACTATGAATGGAAAATTTAATTTGTAATGTAATAATATTTTACATTTTCCTATTACATATATACAAATTTGTAGCTAATATTAAAACTTCACTAATATGGGTTTACGAACATAAGTTGTAAAAGGTGACGCACACTACCCTTGACATTGAACACCAAAGTTACCCACTCACGGTAGCAATATATTTGATGATTCATTAGAATTAGCCACCAGAATTGCATTATGAAAAACACCTTGATCTGTGTAGAACCTCTCCATGTAGAAGTACTAATACAATGTATAACGTGCTTCCATGATTTTTTATATCGGCACAAAGTTCATTGTGCATTGTGTAGGAGTGCGGAGATTGAGTTGTGCGGTAAATATTTCACACTCATGTAATAGCATAGGCACATGTGTGCAGAGAATCGAAGTGCAAAAGAGTGCAAAGATTTGGAGGCCTACACAATGAAAGCTTCACACTCCCATAAATTTCATTTCGCATTGTTTCAGTTGAACATGCATGTGTACACCCACCCTTTCTGCCATAGACTATTTCTCCTTTTTGTTCATATTACAAATTTAGTTTATGTTATGCATAGATATGAAACATTGTGAATCCATAAGGATGTGCAGAGGACAGGGTATGTGTGATAGAACGGGTGCAAACATGAAATTTAAAACTACTCTTTTGCATTTAAAACTTTTACATATTTAGTTGCGCGATAGAGTAGTTGCTGGGAGCTATGAATATGTATAGATTGATGGATGTGTGGAGTACAAAGTATGAATCTATGTGCAATGAAATATGTGTGAACCACGAGGTTTGTGTGAGAGAGCTATGGTTTGTGCTAGTGACTATAACAATTTTCCCAGCAAGACAGTGCATTGAATCTGTATTATTTGAGTGTAAAAAAAGTTTCATTCATAGTGTTGTGGTTTTTCGAATAAATTTCACGTCAACAGATTTTGTTAGTTAGACAGGCTTTGAAGTATTCACTATGTACAAAATCGAATTTGTGAACCTTTTAAACAGGAAAACCCTATCCACTATTTACAAGATCGATCTTGCTACTAAGCGCCTTGTTGCTTCAAAAAAAAAGGAAATAACAAAGAGTCTTAAATCTCCAGCTATTTACAGCTGAAACCCCTTTCTCTTTCTGATGTTTTCTTTGTATTATCACTTTGTTCTTTCATAGTAACCACTAGTGTGTTGATTTTGTCAAAATTCGATAGAATTTACTAACATAATTCATCTTGAGGTATGTTGAAATTGATGTCTTTCTCAGATTCAAAATAAAAATAAGTAATTATAACTCTCATGGGCCACACTATTATTAACCCAAATAGTAATGAAATTATGTAAGTTCTAGCATCATTAAACAAAGCGAAAGGGTGTTTCTTTGGTTAGTGTTCTCACATTGAGAGCAAGGTAGGAGTTGCTAGTGCGTTTATTATTTATTATTTCATTTTAAGTTCATTTCAATGATGATAAGGTATATAACTCACAAACTGAAATCTAAGATCTCAAAGGACATTTAACTACTATCGATTTTAAAGGCATTCATTAACTAATGATCATCATCAATTTGGATAGTACTAATTTTCCTGACATTTGATTAGAAAAGACTATTGTGAAATCGGTTACTTTAAATCATATTTGTTTTACTTGAATTCCAATTCAAGATAGTCCAATTGATATTATTATGTTTCATGATTGATCCATTTCGCACGCTTTATAAATCAATATCAAGATACTAATTTATTATATCTTAAATCACATTCTATTTTTTATTAACTAAATATTTCCTACCAATAAATACAAGTCTTTTTTACATTTATTCAATGAGTCGTCATGTATTCGAGACATTTACTATGTAAACTTGTTTTGCTATCAGCCAATTTTGCATTAGTGATTTCACAATTGTCAGTTGAAATCAAATTATCCAATATTAAATGAACTTTGTTTACTCAATTAAGTTAATTAACAATTTATGACTTGTTATGGTTTCTACCATTTTACTTTAAGCTAAAAACTAGCATTCCAAAACTATTATAACCTCCTTCTGCATAATGAAAGCTTTCATTATAAGCTTTGCACAAGGAAGCTTTGTTATAAAAAAACATAAGTTTGAAAATCAAATTGCGAAAGTTTGTTGTTCTAAATGGTTTATACATTAGCAATTCTGAAATCGAACATTGTGACTATACTTAACATTACAACTAATGTGTGTTTATCAAAGTTTGCAAACGTGGCATATGTAGAGCTCTCATTAGAGAAATTTTGAAGTAAAAAATGGGCCTCAAAACATAAATGTACAACCAAAATCAACTTTATAAGGATTCAAGATGATGATGTCAACCATTGGGGATGATTCACAATTTTTGGAGTAAAAAATAAAAAATAAAAAACTATTTGTTCAAATTGTATTTTTAACTTATCTCCCTATGGTTTTAATCAAATTTCAAGCAAGAACACTCGTTGGATGTAGAATTTAATTCCTCATCTAACGAATTTCTATGTTGTATACTTTTGATGGACCCTGCTACACGGAAAATGAGACAAGTTAAATTGTAGAGAGATAAGTTGAAAATATGAGTTGAAAAAGTAGTTTTTCCCCTCTAAAATTTGATGATGTAATCTAATATTACTTTATTATTTCCATTATCATTTTATAATATTACTTAGGAGGCCTATTTTAGACCTCAAATGTTATGTTTATCTATTCATTTGTGCATTTCAACATTTCTTTCAATTGAACAAAAGAATCAAATAAGACGGCAAAGGAAAAGATCGAATAATTGACAATGTTGGAAGCATTTGTAAATGAAATTAAGTATCAATATATGCCAAAAAATGGAAGATTACAATATCGATAACAACTTAACAAAAGTACACCAGTTGCACCAGTACCAACTACACCCGTTGCACCAACACCAACAACATCTCTAGTTGAACTCGTTCATTTTTCTACAATCTAGGACGACTCCATCCAAATCCTAAATGCCACTCTTTTAAAATTAGTATGTATACTTGAATTCATCAAATAAATATTGAAATAAATATTTTATAATATTGATAGATCAAATTTTATTGATATGTTTGCAACCAGTAATCATTACACAATGCATTAGAGTAAATGTTATTAATAATTTGAGAGATAACATGATTGCATATCAATTTGATGAATAGATATTAATAGAACTGCTAAGTATTAATCAATTATTAAATGCTAAGTATGAATTCCAAGTTTCCACATCTTCATAAATGTCACCGTCTCGATGCAATTATTGCATATAACACACTTGTCTTTTCTCACATGCTCTAGTACTAAATTCTTTCAACAGTTTGTATGTAACCTGCTATCATTACAATGATTATGTAATATAATATGTTATAAACACTAATATTAAACTATGCTAAAAATGAGTACAATATGCGTCATTAAATTTGATAAATGAGATTTGGTATATTAAGTTGGTTTTGAAGTGCAGAAAAGTTGATTGTGCAACATTGTATATTGGCTTTGAACTTTCCACACTCACTCTACACACCTAAATAAAACTCCGCACTATCTCACGTGTTCTGAGAAAAAAATATAGAGTACGAAGTCTTTAGTGCGGAAGAAGTTGTTTTTGTAGGAGTGCAGAGAAATCACTATTTTGCAGTTTTGTGCATTTTCACATTCCCAATCATAACATTAAACTAGATTCCAATTAACCAATAAACCAAAAGAGTTATTCGACAATAACCAAATTCTTCAACCAAAAAGTATAAGGTAATGTTAATATTGCTTCACCATGCAAGAAACAAGAACTATGTCGTTAATGGATTCCTTGACAGTGTACACAAAGAAAACCATCATTGTAGACTCCATTAATTGCAAACAATATCACTAAAAATTGATTAATCAATTATCCCTTCTAACCAAGTTATAATATTGTCTGACTAGTTATAGAATTTGTAAATTTGACAAATCAATAAAACAATGTAAGAAATGAGAGTGCAACGAAGCAGACATAGTACTCATAATGAAAAGACAATGACACTTCCACACATTAGCAAATTTTGCACATCACTTATGCATCTTTCATAGCTTTTGCACTTGTGCAACTAGAAATTAGCTTAATTTATGATAATACAATTTGACTATTGTCATACATGTTGTTAGAAAATTATATATTGTAGAAAAATGGAACACATAGAATATTGTAGAAATATAAACACAGAAAACACATAAAACAAGAGAGACATAGAGATATGTGGTTCACCCAATTTGGGCTATGTCCACGGAAAAACAACTAGTCCTTCCTTTTATATTATTCAACAAAATGAAGAGATACAACTTACAACAGATCCACTGTAATTCCCACTTCACTCTCACACAATCTCCTCCTTTTTTTCTCGTTCAAAATACACATATATATAGTCGCAATACAATTCCCTCATATATAGCAAGGGGTTGCCGTCTAGGGGAAAAAAAAACAAAAAACAAAAAACCTAAAATAAGCATAACTTCTACCGTCATATTTCCGCCTAATGAATCCCCCCGCCCCCTGGACCCCCCTTGCCGCCACATTATGAAATGGGGTCCAATGTGGTGATACCTCTTAATAAAGAAGATAACTAGGCTCCACACCAAACACATCTCTCAGTTTTCATCATGCACACTTCTGTGCTTCCACATATATGTGCTTCCAATATTAACATCGTATTGGTAGGAGAGATTTAGTTAACCAAAATAAAACGAGTTTTAGGATATTAATAAATACTATGTTGATATCAATTTCTAAAGTGTGTCAAACAAAGCAATTATTTATGGTAAGAAATTGATATAGTTTCCAGTAATGACATGTTCATTGCGCAGAGTGCCAAGGTGAGTCGAAGGTTTTATTGAGAAATAACACTAGCTATAATGGCGAAAATATTAATGTTAATGTTTTAAAATCCTTTTCCGTAGCTCTGCACTCATCATTACCCGTTTTAAGCATCTTAGGACAAGTAGTCATCTAATAATATGTCTTAGCATTTCATTATGTGGAATCAGAAAACTAATATTGAGAAAATATTGATCAATATTATATATTAGTTAATTTGCACAGAATATCTCTTTATACAGTTACGAAGCAAGCTTTTATTATACGAAATATGGAAATAGGAGAGGAGCATAATCCAATGGTACCAAAAAAGGTAAGCAAAACAGGGGGAGTGTGAAGTGAAAATATTTTCTAGTTGTACAAGCTTATGAATCTTCGCATTGATGGAAAAAAGTTTTGCATATTCGTATAAATTTCCATTGCCATAGACTTTTTTGAAACATCTATTTTCCACAAAGTAATTATTGCAAATACAAATAACTTTTACATTTTAGTAGACATTAAGCTGTTTGTAGATTGGTTTCGCACATTTTGGTTCCATACAATAATTTTATGCTAATCAATAATGGTTAAATAAATTTACATTTTGATATATGCATTTGAAGGGAGGGGGGAACTAAACAAATATCTAATTAATATTATTATGTTTCCTTGTGCGGAGCTTTTACTGTGCGAAGGACAATGTATGCATAGAAGAATGAGGGTTCTTAGGGAAATTTATTATGTAGACGTGTAATTAATTTAACCATGAAAAGAAGTTGACATGGTCCATAATCAAATACATATGTGTAAAATATTTATTCAAAATAATTTTATGCAACCTACTTAATATTCGTCAGTGGAGATTCTTGCATTATTCAATAAAAAATTCGATGAACCTAAAATTCAGGTAATGTTAAGTATTTAATTTCTTTCTTTCTAATTATTTTATTTTGTTATGTGGAGTGAGAAAATACGTAGGAAGAGTTCATTGTGCTTTTTGCATATTCCATACAATGAAAACATAACACTAATAATTTCTATAAACATCGAACTCCAATATAGGCTTATTGCTATAAACATTGAACTCCAATGTAGGCTGAAGCACTATGTTACACGAATTATCGTTTTAATGTGAAAGGTAAAGTGTTTTTAATGTTTGAAGTAATGACTGTGTGGAAAAGGATTATGTGTGGAAGAACCTTTACATCACGTGTTTCACAACTTCGCACACATTTCTCGATGGCACAAATCGATGCCAAGTTTGGTGATACACTTTAACATTTATTAGACAATTAATTAAGGGTTTTCATTACAAGATTGAATATAAAATGTTTTGGAATTTTATCAACTGATCGATGCATAATTAGTCCATTATGTACCTTGCGTTGAGTATATGTCAAAGAAAATTGTAAAAAAAATAACTGACACCACGTATAGAACATTAACACAACCATGAAATTATTTTGTGTTAGAGCTAAGTGATCAAGACTGTACACAATATTTCCGTATTGTTGTACTGAAAGCTTGTACAATAATGGTCATGGTGACAATGAATTCGTATTTATTTTAATTCATAAATTCCTGCTACTTAGTACATGTATATCAATGATATTAAAGCAATAGTAGTTAGCACAATAAAAAACGAAATCATTTTCGACTTTCGATATTTATTTCACCACTTCTTGTTAACGTTCACTTTGGTTTTTCAATTGATATTTATTGAAAGTGTTAAGCTTATCGAGAAATATATAGATCAAATGTGAACCCGATAATGAATAATAAAAATAGCGTTAATATTTGAAGAAGTAACAAATGTCAATCGTCTTCCAAAATCATTTGATTTTGGACAAATAGATGAACACATTTAACATAGAACTATTTGTATAGACTATTAATTCATGAT
Source organism: Pinus taeda (assembly GCA_000404065.3). Lineage (NCBI taxonomy): Eukaryota > Viridiplantae > Streptophyta > Pinopsida > Pinales > Pinaceae > Pinus > Pinus taeda. The sequence goes on from APFE031340011.1 coordinate 26,517, forward strand.
TGATAGCATTAGTTGGCGAATTTTTTTGTTATAAATCATGATGGGACCAGCCCGCAATTCCACACTATAATGTTTAACAATAATACAATAGTGCGCTAATCAACAATTAAATGATTAGTAAATGATTTGGATCTTAATACTTGTGATTAGGTATTAATCATAGGATGGTTCTGGATTTTCGTTGGATGGCATTTATGTCAGATTTTAATTATGTTGTGTTGGCAGTACTTGCCTCGGTTATTGTTTCCTGCTCTTGGTTTACGCCAAAACCCTGCATTCCATGTCATTTCTTCATTTTTCTCTTGTATTTTCGCCGCGCTGAGGGTCTGGACTAGTAGTGAGGGTTTGTGTTGCGAATGTATGGAGTTGAGCAACAGGCTCTGCGTGCGCCCAACTATGGTTTATGTTGTTTGTTGGTTTGACACCTCTGTTTGTTTTAGGGATTTTGTTGCTCGGTTACTTGGGCACAGTATGAGGGTTCTTCTCATCTGTGCAAGAGAGTTGTTGTTGTCTCTGTCTGCTCGGTTACTAAACTTGTCCCTGCTCCATTGTTTTCATTTCTTTTTTTTTTTCTAAGGTAAGAGTCGTGCCTTCTTATCATTAAATCAAACAAAAATTACAATATGTACAAACTCCATCACATTGTGTGGTCGTTGGCAAAAAGGAAAATGCTCATCTAAAGCCTATCCCTCAGATTCCCAAAAAAACACCCGCCCAACCCTCTTTGATTACAAATATGTAAAATCATCAGGCCTCTCAGGTTCTATGAGCCCTCCCCATGTGTAACCACATGATCAAACCCTTCCTATATTTCGATCACTGTTGTTCAATCTTTTTTTTGATCTGACGGTCATGATATACTTCGCACCATGAAGAGGTAAGAAGATTAACCCCCGGGCCCCACCAAACTACTCACTCGATCCAGCACATTGATCTGCCTTGCTCCATCGGACGATTGAGTTGAATATCGCGCGACTGAAGCCGTCGAAATTTAGTGATCGATAAGAGTGGTTTTTAGACCAGGCCTGTCTCCACGTGTAGTGTGTTGTATGGCATCGCTGCCAAATTTTCGAAACCACCTGTCATGAAAGCGATGCGATCGCTCCAAAACCACTGTGGTAGCAGTTTTGACTTCTGCCACTGAAACATTGGGTATTTCTATTGCTTAGACTGATGCCTTCGCTTGTTACCTTTAACATTCCTTTGGTTTGAGAAAACCTTTCACCCTACGCTGAAAATATTCCAGATTGTGGTCACCATGATTGCTAAGGCCAACCCTGGCCCACCTGCATCGTAAACCTCTCTATCCAAAATTGTGAAACCTTTTGACTTCTATCCATTACGAGTTGGATTCTTTAGTTTTGCTCCTATACACTTTTTTTTCCTCATTCACCTGGTTATGGCAAATTTTTCTCAGGTTTCTCTGCAACATTGCGTTCCACTTCATTAAAATTGCACTATCCTTGCAGCTGACACCTTGGCTGGCTAGAATGTCTGCCAATTTGTTGGCCTTTCTCTGCACATGTATGAATCTGAGAGTACGAAGTTCCTATAGATGTACCTGGATTTTATGGAGAAACCTAGTTAACCTCCATTGTTTTGTAACTTTTCCCGACCCTATTCCATTACTAATTCGCTTGGTTGCGTTGATGACTAATTCTGAATCTGCTTCTATTATGACATTTTGGCAATTGTCCTGTATCAGAAATTCTAAGCATTGTTCCAACACCATTAGTTTTGCCATGTTGTTGGTGGCTTTTCCTAAGTGTCCATGGAAGAGGGAGATTATGCTACCAGTGTCATCCCTAAGAACTCCTCCAAAACCAGCCTCCCCCGAGTTGCCTTTAGAAGCTCCATCGATGTTGTACTTCAAAAAACCTTCAGGGCGAGGATACCAGAACTCTTCAACCTTTTCTCTCATGATTATTTTCCTGTCTAGACCTTAAGGAATAAGCGTCTGCATGCCTAACTTCTGGAGAATTCTTAACTCTTCTTCTGAGGGAGGTTTTTTGGGGAGATCCCTAACTGTGGTACCAACTGTCTCCTTAAGTTGTTATAAGATCAGCTCTACCAGGCGAAGAGAGCAATTATTTTCCTCTTTGAATATTCTTTTGTTTCTTTCTTTCCACACATTCCATATAATGAAACTTGGCAAGAGATTCCAGGTAGAATTGAGAACTTCATAATCCGAAAAATTATTCCTCCAGTTGTTTAGAGTGTTAGTGATACTTTCTTTGTCTCTATCGGACTGATTGAAGATGTTGGTAAAAAATCCCATAACCTGGCATCTGGAGGGTCCCAACATACCCCTTTTTTTAATATTGTCCCAGGTTAAAATTTTCCTATGGTGAACTAACCACATAAAGAGTTTGATTTTAATCCAGCCTTTTTGCCTCCATAGCTTCTGCCAAGTTTTATTAGGAGCTTGGGGTTTTGAATCAAGGAGAATACCTTTTACTTCCTTGATATTAAAGTTGCCCTCTTTGTTGTTACCCCATCTTAGTTGGTCCTGCCCTTCAGTTACTAAAATAATCCTCTGATCTAGCATCCTCTTAAGGCACTCTGCTTTACTATTGAGGGTTCTATCCTCTCTGCCCTCTATTTTTTTCCATGTTCTCCATGTGAATGCTCCCAAAAGTGTTTCACCTTTACTAATCCTTGTTTGTATGTTTCATGCTTGAGGCCCACAAATTCCTCCTTCAATAGCTTAGGTTCTTGTTGCCATTTGTCCTCCCAGAAAAGTGCCAGATCTCCCTCTCTGATTTCCCAGAAACTGTTTTTCTGAACCACTCCTCTATTCTCCCAGGCCTTGTTCCATATGGGAGAGCCTTTCATTGTTCTAGACATACGTATGATATCAGAAGCAGGCCAGGCATTGGCATATTTTTCCTTCCAAATGCTTGCCCATTGAGCTTTAGGATCCTTAACCCACCTCCACCAAAGTTTGGCCCCTAGAGCCTTACTGAGAATCTCTAGATTATCCAAACCTAGGCCTCCTTGGTTCTTGGGTTTACAAATCTTATCCCATGAGACTATAAAGCCCATTTTTTCCTTGTTTCCTCTTTGCCCCAAAGAAAATCTCGTTGAATCTTTCTAAATTGCTGCAAGACTCCTATTGGAGCTGGGAGGGTTGATAGCATAAAGATTGGGATAGCTTGGAGTACTGCCTTAGTAAGAACCAGTATACCAACCAGATTTAAAGATCTGATTGTCCATTTCCTGACCTTGTCTTTCATTTTAATTATTAACGGATCCCATATGCTCTTGTGTTTGGGTTTAGCTGTTAGAGGTACTCCCAAATACTTAGAGGGAAGGGATTCTCTTTGAAAGCCTAAAATTCTGGAGACATTTCTCTGGATAGCAATATGAGTGTTAAAGAAAAATATTTTTGATTTGGAAAGATTGACTTCCATACTTGTTGCCTTTGCAAAGTCATTCAAAATTTGTTTGTAAGAAAGCGCTTCCTTAACTGTGGGAATTCCTTGTAACATGGTATCATCCACAAACTGTTGGTGAGTCAGAACTTGACCATTCTCCAAAAGTTGAAGTCCTTGAATTCTTCCCATTACTCTAGCATGCTTAATGGACCGCCCCAGCCTTTCCATCATGAGAATGAAGAGAAAAGGAGAGAGCGGATCTCCCTGTCTAAGTCCCCTAGAAGGAAGAGAAAGTTCAGAAGGAGAGCCATTACCTAAAATTGAAAATTTGGATGAAGTCACCAGGGCCATGACCCATTTTACCCAATTATGATCAAAACCAAACATTGTGAGCACTTTCTTGATGTATATCATATTCACTTTGTCATATGCTTTGGCTATGTCCAGTTGCATGATCATACTCACTCTCTTATCGCTTGTTAACGAGTGAACCACCTCGTGAGCTTGAATTTTATTATCCAGAATTTGTCTACCTTCCACATAACTAGTTTGTTCCCCCAAGATAAGCGTGGGCAGTAGGGGTTTGAGTATGTTAGCCACAACCTTGGAAATTATCTTGTAGACTACATTGCATAAAGCAATGGGCCTATATCTCTCTGGCATTTGAGCATTATCCTGTTTTGGAATAAGGACAATAAAGGAGGTATTTAGAGCTTTCAAAATGGTTTTGTTCAGCCTGGAATATTCGACTACCTCTAAAATATCATTTTTTACAATATTCCAGCAGGCTTTGAAGAAATCCACATTGAATCCGTCTGGACCTGGAGCCTTGCCATTTTGCATTTCCTTGAGGACCTCATTGACCTCCTTTTCAGTTACAGGTCTATTGAGATTACAATTGTCCTCTCTAGATACCAATTTAGGGATATGTTTAATTAAGTCCTTAATGAAGGGTTCTCTTACTAAAAAGTTTTCCTTGGCAATGTCACTAAAGTGATTTACTAACACTGCTTCTATATCCTCATGGGATTGATGAATCTGGCCATCCTCGTCCTTGATTGAAGAGATTCTTTTGTGAGTTCTGTTTGCAATGGTAGATCTATGGAAAAATTTAGTATTAAGTTCTCCTTCTTTTAGCCATAGAACCCTAGATTTTTGTTTCCAAAAAATTTCTTCTTGTTTACACAACATTTCCCATTCTTGGTGATATTTCTCTACTAGATCACTTTTGTCTTTATCAAAGCCATCCTTGATCAAAGCTTGATTGAGCTCTAGGATTTTGTTTTCCACCATTTTCTTACTCATAAAAATACTGCCAAATTCCTTCTTGTTCCAATCCTTTAGCTTCAACTTAATGTATTTTAATCTTTTATGTAGGAGGAACATATTTGATCCCTGAATTTGCAAGTCCTCATCCCACCATTTTTCAATGTTGCTGATGAATTATGGGTGTGAAATCCAAATATTTTCAAACCTAAACAATTTGTTTCTTGGGGTGCCAATGCCCTTGATCTCCATTTGAATCGGTCAGTGATCTGAGCCTCCAAAAGGAAGAATTCCTGCTATTATTTCCTTGTCTAGAAGCATGAGATCCTTAGAGATCATGAATCTGTCTAGCTTGGAAGCTACCTGGGAATCCCCTCCTCTTTTGTTATTCCATGTACATAGACCATTGTTTGTCTCAATTTCCACCAGCTTCATGCTTTCTGAAAAGATTTGGAAGGCTGAGGAATCTCTATTTAGTGCTCTTGTACCCCCTTTTTTCTCCGAAAGAGATCTAATCATATTGAAGTCTCCTCCTATAACCCAAGGTAGCCCTACATATCTGTTCTAGAGATCCACCAAGGTATCAATAAACCTAATTTTGTCATCTAACCTTTGAGGGCCATAAAAATTTGTTACTAGATAAGTGTCCCTATCTCCTACAGGTTGTATAACAACTGATAAATAATTCCTTGATGCCTCTGCATCAACTATTCCTATTTTTTGGGGATTCCAGAGGGTGAGGATACCCCCTGCTGTATTTTTTGCTTTGATTTCTAGAAATTCATATCTGTTGAGCCACTTACTATGGATTTGCCTTAAATTTTGAACGAAGCATTTTGTTTCTTGGACAAAAATTATATCTGAAGCTGCCTGTTTCATTCTATTGTTCAACATTCTCTGTTTTCTCTTACTGCCTAGACCTCTAATATTTCAAGTTGTGAACTTCATAATTACAGATTGGTAAAGGAGTAAATGGTTAGGTCTTTCATCTTACCTGAGTCTATCATGAGCTTGCCACATTCCATCAGTAACTCATTCTGCTTTTTTTTGCCTCTTTTTTTACCTGGGTTTCTCAGTGCTAATCCTAGAGTTGTTTTTACTACTTTCACTCCATGGTTACCCTGTCTTTCCATGTTGTTTACTTATTCCAAGCCCTTTGCTTGAGTTTTCCACAAGAATAACTGCTTTATTCAATTTCATTCTTCTTGTGGTAGAGATTCTACCCCACTAGTTGTTCCCTTACTCAAGAACCCTTCTAGATCTAGGTTTTCTATGTCAAGAATTTCCTGTAACTCATTGTCCTCCATTTCCATCTCACTCGGGGTCATTTCCTGATCCATTTCCGTCTCTAATTCACTCATCATGATCCCTTTCTATTTTTCATTTACATGTTCCTGATCATGTTCTTCTTCATTCTCCTACTTATCATAACCATCCTTCATTACTTGATCTACAACTATTGTTTCTTCATCCTCTTCAAGAACTTGGAATTGATTCGGCCTCCCCTTTTGACCTTCATTTAGTTGTTGCTTTGGCCCTTTTTTGCCGCTTTTACCTTTGTGAATTACTTTTTGAAAGCTGTCTGTTTCTTTCATTGTGTTGGGTTTGCTTTTATTCTCTGCTTTATTGAGAGGTCAGTCTCTTAGAAGGTACCCGTGCTTATGACATTTATGACATCTAAATGGAATATGTTCGTAGTCAATTGTTTGCACCCATTCCTCATCAAAAACCTCCAATATGACCTCGTCCAGAAGTGCTCCAATTAGATCCATCTCTACACAGATCCTAGCAAAGGAGGTATATTTTCCCCTCCTTGTGGATTTAGAAGTTTTGACATACCTTCCTAATTTATTGCCTATGGCAGTTAGCGATTCTATTTGCAAATAATCCAGAGGTAGAGAATAGATACTTACCCAAACCAGGACTGAGGTAAAGGTTTCCCGCTCCGGTACAAAGTTCATCATCCACGGCTGCATATAGAGCCCTGCTACTGCATAGAAGTAGGGTCCACCTTCAAACACTCTGTCTTTATCTTCAATATTTGCAAACACCACAGTGAAGAATCCCTTGGATCCTAGATGAAGATCAATGCTCCCTTTAGGCTTCTAGTGGTATCTAATCCATGTTTGTAAAGCCTTTTCATTGGGCCATAGTCCCATGAATTTGCATATGATTGCATAAGTTTGCATGTGCTCCCTATGCGTCTACAGTGCTGGGTCATTTAGAACTACTCTAGGAGTGATTTCAGCTTTGGGTTTGCACGGTCCCTTTTGTTTCATGTCTTTTGTTCCCTGTTTTTCGTCATTTTCCTCCTTGTCTTTTGTGCCCTCATTCTCCTTTGCTTTGATACTTTATGTTTCCTCTTCCCTATTTTTTCTTCCTTCCTTAGTGTTGCTTTTGCCTAATTCTGGAGGCTTCTTACCCTTGTTGGCCACTACCTCTTTGTAGGAGGCAGTGGAGCTCCCTCCTTTACATCCGTCCATGGAGAAAATCCCCTTCAAAAAACCGCAACCCTAGTCTTCCGCTCTTCCGTTAGTCTTTCGCCTCCACAAAGCGTGTGCTGTTTTTGCTCCATTGTTTTCATTTCATTATAGTTCTTCTGGTTATTAAATTTGGTTAATGGGTTACCCATGTTGCATTCTACAGGCCACAGTCGTGGTGGCCTCCTTCTCAACTTCGCAGCTCTGTTCGGGTAAGTTGTTTCTCCATGATTCGTTTTCCTTCTTCGTTTTCCTCCGATTCTAACAACGATTTCTCCTTGGTCTTAGGGTGTCACTGTGGGCTATGGCTTAGTGGGGTTTCATTCTTCCCATGCGACTAATCTCCAGGTAAAACAATTTGTTTACTGTGCATTCAATTCTCACTTCTTAGTTTGCTTCTTGTTTTTTACTCTGTTGGCATTTGGCTAACAATGCTCCTCTAGCTAGCTTGTGTAGGTGGGAGTTCGTTCACCGGTGTGGTCAATGTAACTGCTACAGGCCTTTCTCTGGTAGGCTCATTCTCTACTACTGTTGTCAATTTGTTTTAGTGTTAGGTGGTCTATGTCCATTCACTGGGCGGAGTCCTAGTTCTTGTCCACTCAGCTTTCTCTGTTGTCACTATGCGACCTAGTTCAGTCTTGTACAAAACCCTCATTTGTATTCTGGTAGTTTTGTAACTTTAAACCACCTTTTAGACGGTGGCCGACCAAACCCTCACCCTTAGGGTTCTGCTGGCTCCTATTGTTCTTTCCATAGTTTGAATGGGTATCCCTGGACTGTCATATGTATACAAATATTTTTTTTGTTGGCAATGAAAAGAATTAACAAGGAATTTGGTTATATTCCGTTTACCTCTGTCCTGGGATTGTTGCTCAGTGTTTGCAATCTCATTCTTTTCGAACTGCTCATAATGTGATTGGCTTCTGTTCGTGGAACTCCGTTTGTTTGCTGCCAGTCTTCGTACTGGGAATACTCATCTAATTTCTCAGTCCGCTTTCTATTCTTTAGGAAATAAAATAAATGAAATGGGTAGGAACGCACAATATTTTCTTAGTTTTGATTACTCAATGATTAAGGGAGAAGTAAATAAATATTACAACAAATTGTTACAAATGGACTCAAATGTTTCGGATGAAAGAAATTATTCTCTGTATTGTATTTCTCTTATCATGTGATGAACCCCTCCATGATTGTATTACATTGATTTTTATATTGTGCTTGAACAGTTAATCAAACTGTTCTTGGTTACCATACAGTTACCCTTTGTAGTTACATAGTTGATAATCTTGTTGGGTTTTCTTATATTGTAGGAGTGACAAAAGTACTGTAGGAGTTACAATAATATACTTTTTGTTTATGAACAAACATCTATAAGATGGACTAAGAAAATGAAAAAACAACATAACTGTTATGACACTACCCTAAGTATACTATTCCTAATATTTCTTAACTAATAATAATAAAACAAACTAATTCCTAGACACTATTTTATTCATTAAACGTAAATGAAATTAAAAGTCTTTGAACCTGTCCTTCTTGGTTGAGACCAACACCCAGTCATGATGCCCTTAGCTGGATGCTCCTGCATCAGGCTTCCAGGGTAAGGAAAATTCATGACTCTGGTTCATGAGATTCTCGACTGAATAACCCACTTGCTATATTTGTCTAGCTTTAAGCTACGAATTGTCCTCAATAGGACGGTTCTTCCACTTGACTAGATATTGCAGATACTCTTTCTGCCAAGTTCGCTTGGCCACCTGAGTGTCGAGGATCCTCTCAATCTCGAGGGGCTAAGCGTAAGGCAGTTGTCTCATCCAAGCATCACTTCCCTCTTTTGTGTCCTGTGTAGTCCGTGCGGTACTGTCTTCCTCTGGATCAGCAGTGTATGGAAATACATCTGCTACATTAAATATGGGTGAGATGCCTATTCTTGGTGGCAGCTATAATTCATAAGAATTTGCTGAAAATTTCCGGAGAACTTTGTAGGGGCATATCTTTTTTTATTTCAGCTTGTTATATGCACCCTTCAGAAAACGCTCCTGGCGCAAATGCACGAGGACTTCATCCCCCGCATTAAATCGTACCTCTCTCCATTTCAAATTTGCTCGTTGCCTACAATTTTTGACTGCTATCCTGCAACTTTGTTTTCACCTGCTCGTGTAAATCATCCAACGCTTTAGTGAAATCCTCCCCATCAGCACTCTGTCCTTCCTACTGTCCTAGATCTCGTAATTCGTGTACTCCGCGAGGATGCATGCCATATAAGATTTGAAAAGGACTGTAGCCCGTGTTGCGATTGGGCGAGTCGTTGTTAGCGAACTCCGCCTGGGCAAGTACTCGATCCCACATTCGCGAATTTTCACCGATCAAACTTCGTAGCAGGTTCCCCAAACTTCTGTTTACCACCTCTATTTGCCTGTCGGCCTGCGGGTGATAAGCAGAGCTAAAACTTAACTACATGTCCATCTTCTTCCACAGGGTGCGCCAAAAGTTCCCTATAAACTTCACGTCCCTGTCAGAGAGAATGGGCTTAGGTAGACCATGTATCTTGATGATCTCTGTAAAGAACAAGTGGGCCATGTGAGTGGCATCACTGGTTTTTCTGCAAGGGGTGAAATGCAACATCTTCGAAAACCAGTCTACTACTACCATCACCAAATCATAACCCCGTTGTGTCCTTGGTAGACCCAAGACGAAGTCCAAGCTGACTGATTTACACGGTCTACTTGGAATGGGCAACGGTGTGTAGAGTCCCGTATTTTGATTGTGTCCTTTTGCCAACTGACACACTTTACATCTGGTCACAAATCTCTGCACATCCCTTCACATTTTTGGCCAATAATAAAAATGGCTAAGATGCTCTAATGTCTTTTCTATGCCAAAATGTTTGACTAGACCTCCACTGTGCTTCTCTTGAATGATATTCTCTCTCATTGAGCAATCGGGGATGCATAATTGTGCCTCTCTAAACAACAACTTTTCCTGCAAATTATAGTCCAACCACAGATTATTGTTTCTCACCAAAGGATTCTAACAGGCTTCATAAGCCTCTTTGAAATCTGTGTCAGTCTGATACAAGTCTTTCAAATGCTCAAAGCCCAGCACTTGTATCGTACTCTCCTGCAAGAGTAAGGCTCTTCTGCTCAATGCATCCGCCACCTTGTTGGCTTGCCCATTGATGTGTTTCAACACAAAGGTGAAACTCTGCAAATATTCAACCCACATAGCATGCTTTTGATTCAGCTTATGTTGTTGCATCACATATTGCAGTGCAGAATTATCTGAGAATAAAACAAACTCATTCCCCAACAGATAGTGTCTCCAATGCTTTAGTGCTTGGACAACAACATAGAATTATTTGTCATAGGATGAATACTTTTTCTTGTTTTCATTCAACTTCTCACTGAAAAACGCAACAGGTTTGTCCTCTTGGCTAAGTACAGCTCCAATGGCTGTACCGCTTGCAATTCAGCAAACTTGAAAAAGCTTTTTAAAATCTGGCAATCTCAGGATCGACCTCTCTGTGATCTTCTTCTTCAGTAGCTGAAAACTCCTTTCTGTTGTCTCAGCCCAATGAAAAGGTTGACTTGCCTTCTTTATAGTGTCCAACATAGGTTCGCAGATTTCACTGAAATTTCTTATAAATTTTTAGTAAAAACTTGCCAGCCCATGAAAACTACGTACCTCAAACAAAATTTTTGGGGATGGCCAGTTGAAAATTGCTACAATCTTCTCTAGGTATATCTTCAACTCGTTTTCTGCAATCACGAAACCTAGATAAACCAATTCTTTTTACAGAAAAGTGCATTTTTTTTATTATTTATCAGCAGCTTATTCTGCTGCAATTTTTCTAGCACGCTTCAAACATGTCGAAAGTGTTCCTCCCTCATCTTGCTAAAAATTAATATATCATCCAGGTACACTATTACAAACTTTCCAATGAATTCTTTTAGCATTTCGTTCATCAGTCGCACAAAGGTACTGGGTGCATTACTCAGTCCGAATGGCATTACCAGCCACTCATACAATCCTCCATTGGTTTTGAAGGTTGTCTTCCACTCATCCCCTTCTCGAATTCGAATCTAATGATACCCACTCTTTAAATCAATCTTTGAAAAATATGTTGCCCCGCTCAGGCAGTCCATCTTGTCGCCCATCCGTGGTAGCAGAAATCTGTACCAGATGGTAATCTTGTTGATGGTCCTCGAATCTGTGCACATTCGCCATTCTCCTCCTTTCTTGGGAGCGAGAACTGTTGGAACTATGCAAGGGCTCAAACTCTCCCTTATGATCCCTTTATCTAGCAATTCCTGCATCTATTTTCTGATCTCCTCATTGTCTTTGGAGCTCATCCGATACACTGCCTTATTCGATAGACTTGCTCCGAGTATAAAGTCAATATGATGACTTATACTTCTCTTAGGAGGCAATTTATTTGGTAATTCATCCACTGCTATATCGATGGATTCCTGCAGCATCTGCTGAATTTCCGTGGGAAAATTTGACACCTCTGTCTATAGCAGCATTGTCTTTGCTCTTCTTACAATAGCATAGCTTACTTCACTGTCTCCAATTTGCTTTAGAAACTGTTTTCCGCCCATTAGTAACACTCTCGTCCCGCTTGTTTTTGTTGTCTCTTCTTCCTTGATGGGCATAAGCGTGTGCTTGATCCAATCTTTGACAAACTTATAACATTTTGTCTTTCCATCATGTACTACCTTCCTGTCATACTGCCATGGCCTACCTAGTAGTATATGACATACATCCATCGGCATTATATCACAAATAACCTTATCCTTATATTTGCCAATATGGAACTCCACTTCACATTGCTCATCCACCAACAATTTATGGCCTTTTTGCAGCCACAATACCTTGTAAGGAGTGGGGTGCTTCAACCGCTTCAACCCCAACTTCTCCACCATCTTCGTGGAAACCAGATTATTTGTGCTCCCACTATCAATAATCAGCTTACAACATTTCCTTTGAGTTTGTTCCGCTATTTCTTTGGATGGTTTCAGCAACACTTTGTTCAAAACTAAGGCCTCCCCTGTTTCTAGTACATTTTCTGCTTCTTGGGGAGGTGCCTCTGCTTCCTTTGGCTCTGCAACATACGCACCCCTCTGTCTAGCTTGTTCCACCTCAGGACACTCAAAAGATCTATGCCCCCACTTGTGGCACCTGTAGCATTGATAATTAGCTCCTCTGCCTCGGTCATTTCCTCTTCCTCGCTGATATGGCCTACCACCTCTTGTGATGTCACCTTTTTCTGTTGTTCCAGAAGTTTTGGAACTGCTGCCTTCTTCACTATTACTGGCAGTTCACCCTCTGCCATAAGACTGTCCTCTTCCTCTGCCGGTTCCCTGTCCTCTCCTAGCATTTTGTTTACTGGTGATCTTCTCCTCTGCCTTCATAACACTTTGGTATGCTTCTTCTATGTTTTTCGGGGAAAGAATGTTGATTTCATCTAATATTTCTAATCTCAAACCATTTACATACCTTGTTGTTTTCTCCGGGGTGTCCTCCGTATAACCAGCTCTTAAATTTACCCGGTAGAATTCTTCAGTGTACTCTCTTACAGTCATCCCTTTCTGTTTCAAATTCTACACTTGTCGATGCAGTGCAATCTGGTAATCCTTGGGCAGAAATCTGCCTTTCAACTTGGCCACCATTCTTGGCCATTTCTTTATTGGCAACTTGTTCATCCTCCTTCTCTCCGTTTGGACACTGTACCACCACAGGGCTGCGTGTCCCTTCAGCTTTGTTGCAGCAGACTTAACTTTCCAATCTTCACTAACCTCTTCACACTCGAAATATTTATCCAGTTCGCTGATCCAGTCCAACAGAATCTCTGTGGACAATTCGCCATCATAATTTGGGATCTCTGGATTAAGCTTGCTACTCGCCAATAGGGCTGACCTTAGCAATCTCATTTTTGGCCCTTCTTCATCTGATCCATCTGTTGTCACTACAACTTCTTCGTCGTTGTCATCTCCTACCTTTGGATCCCTTCTCTTTCCTACTTCAACTACCTCCAAACGGGTAGTAAGGATCCTGATTTCCTCCCATAATCCTTCATCTGCTGCTCTTTGAGTGCCTCTTCCACGTCCTCATCTTCCAACTTCCATCTCTCGGGAAAACTCTAAATCCTACTCTGAGACCACTATGATGGAACCAGCTCGCAATTCCACAATATAATGTTTAACAATAATACAATAGTGCACTAATCAACAATTAAATGATTAGTAAATGATTTGGATCTTAATACATGTGATTAGGTGTTAATCATAGGATTGTTCTGGATTTTCATTGGATGGAATTTATGTTGGACTTTAATTATGCTGTGTTGGCAGTACTTGCCTTAGTTACTGTTTCCTGCTCTTGGTTTACGCCAAAACCCTGCATTATATGTCATTTCTTCAATTTGCTTTTGTATTTCGTCGCACCGAGGGTCTGGACTGGTAGTGAGGGTTTGTGCTGCGAATGTATGGAGTTTAGCAGCAGGCTCTGTGTACGCCCAGCTATGGGTTATGCTGTTTGTTGGTTGACACCTCCGTTTATTCTGGTGATTTCGTTGCTCGGTTACTTCGGCACAGTATGAGGGTTCTTCTCGTCTATGCAAGAGAGTTGTTGATGTCTCTATCTGCTTGGTTACTAAACTTGTCCCTACTCCATTGTTTTCATTTCATTATAGTTCTTCTGGTTATTAAATTTGGTTAATGGGTTACCCGGTTACGTTCTACAGGTCACAGTCGCGGTGGCCTCCTTCTCAGCTTCGCAGCACTGTTCAGGTAAGTTGTTTCTCCATGATTCGTTTTCCTTCTTCGTTTTCCTTCGGTTCTATTGAGCACTACTCCTTGGTCTTAGGGTGTCACTGTGGGTTGTGGCTCAGTGGGGTTTCATTCTTCCCACACGACTAATCTTCAAGTAAAACAATTTTTTTACTGTGCACTCAGTTTCTCACATCTTAGTTCGCTTCTTGTCTTTTACTCTGTTGGTATTTGGCTAACAACACTCCTCTGGCTGGCTTGTGCAGGTGGGACTTCATTCACCAGTGTGGCCAATGTAACTGTTATAGGCCTTGCTCTGGTAGGATTGTTCTTTGCTACGGTTGTCAATTTGTTTTAGTGTTAGGTGGTCTATGTCTGTTCACTGCGCAGAGTCCCAGTTCTCGTCCACTCGGGTTTCTTTATTGTCGCTATGTGACCAAGTTCAGTCTTGTACAAAACCCTCGTTTGTATTCTGGCATTTTTGTAACTTTAAATCACCTTTTGGATGGCGGCTAACCAAACCCTCACCCTTAGGGTTCTGCTGGTTCATATTGTTCTTTCCACCATTTGAATGGGTATCCCTGCACTATTATATGTATACAAATATTTTTTTGTTGGCAATAAAAAGAATTAACAGGGAATTTGGTTATATTTCGTTTACCTCTGTCTTGGGATTGTTGCTCAGTGTTTGCAATCTGATTCTTTTCAAACTGCTCGTAATGTGATTGGCTTCCATTCGTGGAACTCCATTTTTTTGCTACCAGTCTTCGTACTGGGAATACTCGTCTAATTTATCGGTCCGCTTTCTATTCTTTAGGAAAGAAAATAAATGAAATGGGTAGGAACACACAGTTTTTGCTTAGTTTTACTTACTCAATGATTAAGGGAAAAGTAAATGAATATTACAACGAATTGTTACAAATGGACTCAAATGTTTCGGATGAAAGAAATTATTCTCTGTATTGTATTTCTCTTATCATGTGTTGAACCCCTCCATGATTGTATTACATTGATTTTTATATTGTGCTTGAATAGTTAATCAAATTGTTCTCAGTTACCATACAGTTACCCTTTGTAGTTACATAGTCGAAAATATTATTGGGTTTTCTTGTATTGTAGGAGTGACAAAAGTATTGTAGGAGTTACAATATTATACTTTTTGTTTATGAACAGACATCCGTAAGATGGACTAAGAAAATAACAAAACAATGTAACTATTATGACACTACCCTAACTGTACTGTTCCTAATATTTCTTAACTAATAATAATAAAACAAACTAATTCCTAGACACTGTTTTATTCATTAAACGTAAATGAAATTAAAAGTCTTTGAATCTGTCCTTCTTGGTTGAGACCAACACCCGGTCATGATGCCCTTAGCTGGATGCTCCTGCATCAGATCATGGGAAAATGTGTATGCAACCAACTATAATGTGTTATGACAATTAGCTTTGTACCCTGATCTTGAAAATCGTGTGGCAGATTATTCATAAATCAAATTTCGTTCAACATTTTTTGTACTCTGGTATAAAAACAAAAAATAATCAACATCAATTTAGTGTGGGGGGCAACTCAACCACCAAATTAATTCGTGGTAGATGCTGTTAAGCATGTCTGCACAAAATATTTATTTTTGATTGTTTATAGTTATTGTTGATAGTTTCTAAGCTAATTGTCATAATAAAAAACAATTCATAATTATTTTGTATCACAAATTACTGTTTTTAATGACACGTATTTCAATGATATTAAAGGAATAGAAAAATGCAGATTAAGTCGACAATATGGTTTTGGAACATCGATATTTATTTCCATCACTTCCCATAAACATTGGCTTTAATATTTTAAATTGCTAATTATTGAGAGTGTCGTATGTAGTAGTTTCCATACGAGAAATAGTAGCAACTGGTAATTGGGAGTGGAGTGGAAAATCGTGAAGTTAAGCAAGATTGAGAGCGAAAATAATTAGCAAACAAAAGAAACAATCTATTTGCACTCATACAATCAGCTAAACAGTATTTGAATCTACCAATGCAAAAGAAAATAAACAACGACATTTGCAGTAGTGAATTGACGAATGATGCAACGAACAAGTGCTTGAAATTGTGTGAACCAAATACTTTCCTAGGCTCACAATTCGGAGAAGTCAACGCTTCTCAACTGCTTGGGTTCTTTCAATTTTTTCTCTTCAAGGAATTTCTTTCTTTACACAATTGTCTAGGGATTTCTATTACCTCTTTTCGCACCTTATGAACATAGCAACTCCAGCAAATGCAACACTCATTGCATCTTATCAACTTTATCACATGCAATACTCACTCCATCTTATCAATTTATATTATTTTTGTCTTTTCCCTGTGGTATTTTCATTTTATTTATTAGTGATACAAGACACATTGTATTTGACGACTTACCCTAATAACTTAAATTGCATCCGATCAAAGAACCAATGCAATTTTAACATCTCATAATGTGCAAGCAAATAGTTTGTTTAAATATTTGTCTAATTCAAAATATGTTTACACAATGGATCATTTACAAGACTTACAAAGAAAAAAATATCAAATATCAGTAATGGATGCTGAAAATTTTTCTCAAGAAGCCAACGTTAACAGGGGAGAGAAACATAGGAAAAGAGGCCTAAATCCTACACAACAATCTCCAGTTTCCACACCCAGTACTCATGCATTAGAGAAATTTTGAGGTCTAAAATGGCCTCAAAGCAAAAATGTACAACCAAAATAAACTTTATAAGAATCAATAGGGTTCACGATGATGATGTCAACCATGGGGGATGATTAACCATTTTTGGAGTAAAAAAGTAATAAAATTAAAGTTAAAATTAAAAAAATGTATTTCAACTTATCTCCCTATGGTTTTACTCAAATTTTGAGTGGGAGCACTCATTAGATGTGTAATTTAATTCCTCATCCAGGGAGTATGCATGTTTCATACTTTTGTGGACCCTACTACACGAAAAACGAGAAATACATTAAAAAACATTATTATAATAATGTTATTTTCATATATTTCTCATTTTTTGAGTAGCAAGGTGAATCAAAAGTATGCAACATTGGTACTCCTTAGATTAGGAAGTAAATTCGGCATCCAACGAGTGCTTTTCCTTGCAATTTGAGTAAAACCATAGGGAGATAAGTTGAAAAGACGAGTTGAAAACATAGCTTTTTCCTTTTTCCCTCTAAAATTTGATGATGTAATCTAATATTATTTTATATTTTCCACTAGTATTTTATGATATTCCTTAGGAGGCCGATTTTAGGCCTCAAAATTTCTCTAATGCAACATGATCCTCCAATCTAGGAAAGAGAAAAACCCCTAGCATTGGAAAATTGGTTCATGGTGAGGTATTAGGTCACCAAGATGATAAAGGGTCTCTTCAAAAATCCTTTCCAGCCAAAGCACATATGGTTCAAACAGTCAAATTCAAAATTTCTATAAATAGAGAAGACATTCAAGAATCTATAGACGTGGAAAATGACAACAATCTACCACCTTATTAGGTTACTTCTTGTTTAGCAGAGAATCTGAAGATAATGGAGTAGATTACATAAGAGGTCATTATTTTCGATGAATGTCCCATCACATTGAAAAATGCAAAATATGTTAAGGGAACCAAAAATTTGAGAATTGAAAAGGTAAAAGTTCACAATAAAAGGATTATTAATGAAGAAAAAATGGACGTTGATTTCTCTGATGTTAGAATGAAGAGGCTTATAATATTCCATCAATCTATTGGTCACTCTGTTCACAAACTTACTGCAGAAAATCTAAGACTAAAAAGAGATTAAAAGAACTAGAGGACATTCTAAATATAGTTACACTTTTAATGACTCCACTGGAAATATGGTCACCATCATTATCAACTTCTACTACTGCAACACTACAAGGATCTAATAAAGCTGTCAATTTGCTTAGTGTAGTCAAATCATATATCATCAATACCATATGCTAAATATTATAAATTATTGATTATACATGGCAAGAAATTTTTTATCTACTGCGTTTGAAACAAGAAATTAGCACATTTATGAATTTTGTTTATCGTAATCTTGAGGCAGACGTAAATTCATTGACAATGATTTAGTTACTCTTAGTCAGGGGCTTACATTTCTCTTTGATATAGAGAATAAAACCAAGGGCTTCCAGATGCTAATCAAATAAATCAATTGTAAGCTAGATGGTCAGAGAGAATAAATACACTTGAGGAAATCATTTTTTAATGTGATAATATAAGCAGGAGAAGAAGTGATGCCTATCTAACAACGACACAAATTATACACGCTTAGACAGTCCATCCATCCTATGAAATTATGAATTAATTTCAAGAGACGTGTTAAAAGTTGAATTGGATAGGCTAAAATAGTTAATGACAACGAAGTTTTATGTGTTAACTAATTTTAGTGCAGAATAAATTACCAAATGGATAATTACTTTTGTTAAATTCAATAATGAGAACTTTGTCTTGCCTGCCCAAATGCAAGAAGAAACTATAAAATTTGAAAAGGAGATATTCAATAAAAATGTCAAAATGGAAATTATAATTGCTTTTGATAGAGATTACGTTAAATATATGGTCAACAAATTTGTTGAACAAATCATGAAATCGTAAGACATCTAACAGTAGCACAGTCACGGTGGATGCTTTTGCATAGTGTAATTGTTCTCAAATCATTCAACATTCAACTTTTGGTTAGCTAATATTAGATAATTTAGCTTTGTTGATTATGTTATCATGGAATTTGCTAATTACTATATAAAAATTATTATTTTTCATTGTAGGTGCCATTTTTTGTATTAAGGTTCATGGGAGCGCAATACCATTTCCCGTTGGAACAAATGCATTTACTTTTACGATTTTGTATTAGGATTTTCAATTCTCGGTGCTACAATTCTAACCTTGTTAAGACATTTTGTCTTTGATTACTTTGTTTTGAATATGATCTCGTATATATATATATATATATATAATATATATATATAATATATATATTATATATATATATATATTATATATATGTATATATATTATATATATGTATATATATATCTATGTATATATATGTATGTATATACATACATATACATATACATACATGCATACATACATACATATACATATATATATATATATATATATATATATATATATATATATATATATATATATATATATATATATATATATATATTATATATATATATATATATATATATATGAATTATAGCTACGGTCATTGACATTTGAATTTGGATACAGTTGCTACTGAATCTGACCATGTATCAATATTATGATAATGTTTTCTATAAATTTTCGAACACAAGCTTTAAGCTTTAGTATTGTATTCAATGTTGTGTTATTGATTAAAACAAAATTGAACATTTGACAATAGTTTTGGATTTTAGGAATACATCTATTAATAATAGAATGCTAGTACCATGTCTTCACAACTACATGGATTTCATTCCACAAAATACGAAAGTCTAAAGAAACTTTTCATTGTAGTTCTTATACACTACCAGATTCCACACAATCAAGGCTTGGTTTAATTATGCATATGCATATTAATTAATTAGTTATGTTTCCCAAACTCCCTTTCTGTGTACATCGAAATAACTCTCGGTACTACAGTTATGATTTTGTTTGGAAAGTTTGTTTTTATGATTATGTTTTGAATTTCATATAGTACATTGGATCTATATTATTTGAGCGTGACATAAACTTTAATTAGCTAAATAGGCTTTTAATTACTCGCCATCTACAAATTGAAGTGAAGTAACTATTTTCCATTGAGTTGTGCTTCAAAGTATCCAAAGTAATAACCATATTTTATCAATGTTTCAAATCCCAACAAGGATCCATCATTAGGACTTTTGAATGATGATAATAGAAGAGATTAAGTGGAGGAAAGTAGCTATAAGAGTAGTTTGTTTTGAAGGATGAGATAAAGGTCGGAAAATAATGAATTAAAAACCTAAAAAATCCATAATAATAATAATTATTAATAATGTTATTTTTAAACCTATAACAATAATTTAATAGCAGTGAACCTTGAACTTCTTAAAACTATCATTTATGGATTTTTTAGGTTTTTAATTCATTATTGGTCGATCTTTACCTCATCCTTCAAAACAAACTACTCTTATAACTACTTATCCTCCGCTTAATCTCTTCTATTATCATCATTCAAAAATCTTGATGATGGATCCCTATTGGGATTTGAAATGTTGACAAAATATGGTTATGATTGTGGATACTGTGAAGCACAACTCAACAGAAATGAACCACATATGTCTAAAATCCAGAATTATCTCCCTATACGAAGGGGATTCATGGAGTGAGATAATTTTACTTGAAAATTTTAGAATGAAGATTGCAAGAAGAGAAACGGACCTCAAATTTCTTAAAAAATGTCGCTTATGGATTTTTTAGGTTTTTAATTCATTATTAGCCGACCTTTACCTCATCCTTCAAAACAAACTACTCTTATAACTACTTATCCTCTGCTTAAGCTCTTCTATTATCATTATTCAGAAGTCCTGATGATGGATCCCTGTTGGGATTTGAAATGCTGACAAAATATGGTTATTATTGTGGATACTCCGAAGCACCACTCAACAAAAATGAACCACAAATGTCTAAAATCTATAACTATTTTCCATTTAAAACTATCTAATAGTTTTGGATCTCAGACATAGATCTTTTAAGAATACAATTGCTAATGGCAGGTCTTTAGAATTGAATAAATTTCATTCTACATAATACAAAAGTATGGATAAAGATTTTATTGTGTTTCTACTGCACTCCTAGATTCTGCACAATCAAAACCCACTACCATGTACATGATGCTAATTTGAAATATCGTAAAAATTGATAATGGAGGGAAAATAGTACAACATGGCATTGAACTAGTAATGAAGAAAAGCCATTTCAATTAAGACAATGGTAGATATTGATAACTTTGTTGAGAGATTTTTTCTATGTACTCTATGATTTGTAATACTGTATAGAGTAAGTGAAAGAAAGACAATTCACAATCTAAAATAAATCCTGCAGGATATGTACAACCATGACCTAGGCATAATTCGATTTCCTTTGTTTTCACACTGAGAAATAACGTTCTCTAGTTTTCTGATTCTTTAAAATCTGCTTCAAAATTTTTCTATATCTACGTCTCCTTCTCCACATTTTCTTATCTCCACACATATGCTTTCACTTGCAAATCCTTCACTCTGAATTGATAGCACATCTATCTATAGTTAGTGTGAAATTTTGAAGTGACATACAATATGATTCCCTTACTTTGGATATGTTATAACCAATTCCTTTTCATAAATTAAATGAAATAGACAAGTGTACGAAAGATCCATATAATCTTTAAGCACTTCACACAATGCATCAACGTTGCCTGTTCTACACCTTAATATAAGTGCATTTATATAGGTCATAATATGATATAGATTGTGATATAAGTCATGCTATAATTTCTCTTACAATGTTAAATTATATTTATGTGAAACATGAAGAAAGAAAGCTTCATTCAATAAATGAATATCGTGATTAAGTATTCTAGTTATCATTTACTAATATTTCTATTATTCACATAATACAAAATGTGTAATCCTTTAATTGTTAATTTGGAATCTCAGTGACAAATTCCAATCATTGGACTACATTCCTCTTTCTGAGAGGAGCAAATTTACCTTTGAAGCACTAGGATCATATAAGGGAAAGTGTATTTTTGAAGTAAATCCCACATTGTCACATTTGCTCAAGTCGGCCTAGAGGCTAATTAGCCCTCCTCCAATGCCTATAAATTAGGGTCACCTCCAGCTCATTTGGACATCCCTCATCACACATCTTCTCTCCTCTATTTGGTTCGATACATATGAAATTGTAGGGGTTTCTCTTCACACATGCGAGTAGGAGGAGGGACATTTTTATAAGGCTGAAATTATAAAGCTCATTTGCACTTTGACCAATGTTGATCACCTGTTTTAGAGCTGATTTTGAGTTTGATCTCTTGGGAATATTTATGTTTTTGCCGGCCGAGTTTGTTGGCACAAAAACTGAGAAGTTGCAAGCACTTTGATTGGGGTTGAACGCATGGATAAATTGCATACTTTGACTGCATAAATTCTTTTTCATTTGACTGAATTTGACTAGACTTTCTTTGAATGTTTTGGGTTGACTTCGACCAAAATTTGAGGCCAATTTGGAGGAATACTAACTGAGATCTTGATGGATATACTTGACCATTGAATTGGGAATGGTTAGGGCACATTGACTACTATTTACTTTTTAGAATTGCAAACTTTATGACAATTGACAAGATTTTAATATTGGCTCATATTTTGGACCTTCGTTGGTTGAATTGTTGGACAAGTCAAAATTTTGACTTTTATTATTGTTTATGGATTTTGGCACATTGTACTCTCTGCTGAACATTTTATGACAATATAATAGAAGAATAATTGTAAAGGGTTTTCTCCCTTGTGGGGTTTTTCTTTGGTCTTTGACCAAATCAATGTCTCTTGTTGATTGTCTC
Organism: Pinus taeda; assembly: GCA_000404065.3. NCBI lineage: Eukaryota > Viridiplantae > Streptophyta > Pinopsida > Pinales > Pinaceae > Pinus > Pinus taeda. The sequence goes on from APFE031340011.1 coordinate 48,978, forward strand.
CTATTGTCATTACATTTATTGTTTGATATTCAGTTACTGAATTGAATTGGAAAGATTAATTGTTACCAAATTTCTAATTAAAGAAGTGAATTAGGCTAAATTAATTGAAATAACATAGAGTGGTGGAAAAAATAACATGGTATCAAAGGTAAGGTGAAGGACAAGCCCAAGGAGACAAGGGCTAGAGAAATCATCTTTGGAAAAGTTGAAGGAGTCCATCTAATCAAGTCAATATGTCTACCTGATTCTTCAAGGAAGCTAATAAGATGGGAGACTCATCAAATTTTTCTTCTTGAAAGATTAGGTTGGAAATCATAGCTGATGAGAATGTTCTCTGAGAGTACATACAAGGAAAAGTTCTCGAGCCTCTGGAAAATGATACAACTGTTTTCAAGTACAAGTACAAGAAAGGTGAGTTAAAAGAAAATAAAATTATAGCTTAATGGTTTACAACATCATTTACTCGTTTAAGTTGGGACTTTGAAGAAGTCTAAGGATATGTATGATAAGCTCGTCAACATGTATGAAGTCAATAATTTTAATGAGAGCATCTCCTTGACATATCAACTCAAAGATATGAAAATGAATAAAGGGGAATTTGTGTAATCCTACATGGTGAGGATATATCATCTTAAAGATCAATTTAAGAGAATTGGGGAAATTGTACTTGATATGGAGTTGGTGTTAGTAACCCTTAGATGTCTCCCTCCTATTTGGGAAACCTCCATTACCACCATAAGTAATAACAATAGTTTACCATCATTTGATGATCTTGTTTGAAAACTCACTCAAGAAGAATCCAAAATGATTTCAAGAGGGAGAATTCAAAACATGGAGAAGGAGAGCCAACTACACTTGTTACTCAAGACAAGTAGAAAAAGGTAAAAAGAAGACCATATGGTTCAAATAGGCCCTCTTCGGAGTTAAAGGACTCTAATAGAAGATCAAGGGATATTGAATGGTACAATTGTCACAATCGTGGTCACTATGCATGAGATTGTCCGAGAAATAGAGATACTCCAAGATACGACCAAATCTATAACAAAAACATGTATAGTGATAGAATAAGAAGTTATGATAGAAGAAGAATGGATGATAGAATAGGGAGAGACGATCGAATAAGAAGAGATACTTCAGATGATTGTGTTGGGTCCCCATAATACTAGTGATTACCCCATTTCTATTGCATCCCTTATTAATATTGTTGTGCCCCTATTATCCCCATATTGTTATTACGGTGCCCCATAGAATCCCTCTATTGTTATTTTTGTGGCTTTATATTATTATTGTTAGGTTATTATTATTGTCATTTGAATCATCCAAGAATTGTTCATTTATGTAATGTAAAGGAGGTTTCCCCCTCGAAGAGGCTAAATTCTAAGGTGTTGATCTATCTTTTCTATCTTTTATTGAGTTGGTTTCATAACATTTGGTATCAGAGCAATTTATTGTTCCTCCATTTGCAACCATCACTTGACACTCTGGTGTTGGATATAAGAAGCAATTCAATTCTTTTTCTACGTTACAATGAATAAAATTGTGGGTACTTCCTGAATCAATCAACATTATTAACTTTTTCTTCTTGATTTGTCATTCTATCTTGATGGTATGATGAGTGGTAATTCCTACCAATGCATTACAAGATATGGTCGAATTAATTTCTTCTTTATCTAGGCTTTGTTCCTAGAGTATATCCTCTTCTTTTGACCTTTCTTGCTTTTTTTCTTCTTCCTCTTTGCAATCTATGTAGAATAATTTCTTCTCAGCACACTATGACCTTTAGTGTATTTTCTATCACAGCTACAACAAAGCCCTTTTGCTCTTTTTTCTTCCAATTGTTGTGGTGTCAACCTTATAGATTGTGGAAGAATAGGGGCAACAACACTTCCATCTTTATAGTTGTGAGTGGTATGCTTCCTAGTTGCCATAATTTTGCTTTCCATTTTTCTTGCTAACTTGAATGCCTTCTCTAATGAATCAGGTTCCCAAAGGCGAACATCATGTTGGATATTATCCTTTAAAGACCCTATGAACACATCAATCCTATGCTCCTCTGGAATATCTTTTACCCTTATGTTCAATTTTTGGAACTCCTCAATGTGCTCCATTATTGAACCCTTTTGTTTGAGACTTATTAATTGGCTAAAAAAGGTGTTGCTTTTTGTATCTCATAATGTGCTATCAATTATTCCGTAAAAATTGCCCAAGTGATAAATTTTACGAGAGAAAAGCCATTGATACCATACAAACTGATTTGGTTCCAAATATAAAGTTGCAATACGTACGTTTTGTGTGTTTTGCACATTATTGAGATCGAAAAATTGCTCCATCTGTAATATCCATGTTGCGGGATCCTTGCCATCAAACTTCCTCATATCGATTTTGGGAATATGGTGGGTCTTCGATCCAACATTAGAGTCTATGGACTCATGATTAACATTTCTTTTGTTCTCATCATGAGTTTCCTTTACTACCCTTTCACCC
>APFE031340011.1:51481-85300 GCA_000404065.3 Pinus taeda
ATTCAACTTCCTTTCCTTCCGTAGAAAATTTCATGAAAAGTTCTTGAAAATTAAAAGCTATTATACCCAAGGATTGTGCCATTAGACTCCTAGTACAACATCAGCACCTCCCATTGGAATGGAAAGCATTGGGCTAGTCAATACATATTCTCCCATGGATAGCTTGATATTATGGCACTTTCCTGAGCAATTTATCGTTCCTCCATTTGCAACCATCACTTGACACTCTGGTGCTAGATATAGGAAGATTCAATTCTTTTGCTACCTTACAATGAATAAAATTGTGAGTACTTCCTGAATCAATCAACACTATTTACCTTTTTCTTCTTGATTTGTCCTTCTATCTTGATGGTTTGAGGAGTGGTAATTCCCGCCAATGCATTACAAGATATGGTCGGATTCATTTGTTCTTCATCTAGGCTTTGTTCCTGGAGTATATCCTCTTCTCTTGACCTTTCTTGCTCCTTTTCTTCTTCCTCTTCACAATCTATGTAGAATAATTTCTTCTCAGCACACTTATGACCTTTAGTGTATTTGCTATCACAACTGTAACAAAGCCCTTTTGCTCTTTTTTCTTCAATTGTTGTGGTGTCAACCTTATAGGTTTGTGGAGGTAGGGGTAAACAACACTTCCATCTTTATGGTGTGACTGGATTGCTTCTTGGTTGCCATAATTTTGCTTTCCATTTTTCTTGCTAACCTGAATTCCTTCTCTAATGAATCAGGTTCCCAAAGGTGAACATCATGTTGGATATTATCCTTTAAAGACCCTATGAACACATCATCCTATGCTCCTCTGGAATATCTTTTACCCTTATGTTCAATTTTTGGAACTCCTCAATGTGCTCCATTATTGAACCCTTTTGTTTGAGACTTATCAATTGGCTAAAAAAAGTGTTGCTTTTGTATCCTCATAATGTGTTGTCAATTATTCTTCCGTAAAAATTGCCCAAGTGATAATTTTTTTATGAGAGCAAAGCCATTGATACCATACAAACTGATTTGGTTCCAAATATAAAGTTGCAACACGTAGCTTTTGTGTGTTTTGCACATTATTGAGATCAAAAAATTGCTCCATATGTAATATCCATGTTGCGGGATCCTTGCCATCAAACTTCCTCATATCGATTTTTGGGATATGGTGGGTCTTCAATCCCACATTAGAGTCTATGAAATCATGATTAACATTTCTTTTGTTCGCATCATGAGTTTCCTTTACTACCTTTTCACCATTAGTAAGTATTTCTTGTAGAAAATTTGTCAAATCTATCTTCAAATCTGCCATGTCTCTCTTCAAATATGTCTTCAAATCTGCCATGTCTCTCTTCAAATATGTCTTCAAATCAATCTTCAAATCGTCCATCTTAGCTTCCACGCCCTTTATCTTAGATTCCACACCATTTATCTTAGCTTATGTTAGCTTTTGTGAAAGTGACATTTGTTGCACTTGTTCTTGTAATTTTGATATATCATGTAGCATTTATTCCTCTTCTTCATGAGTCATGCTAGATCTTTCAGGTTGCTTACTAGGTGTTTGCATTTTCTTTCCTCGGGGCATCAGTTACTGATAATAATTCTCTCCTATGCCCTTTGAATTCATTCAAAATAAATTTTCAAACCAATCTTAAGGAAAATTTTAAAAGAATCTACACACCTTTTTTCACTTTGTAGAAGCTTGATATTGCCTCTGATGTAGGAGCTCGATAACAGATTGTGAAGAATGTCCTCGTCCTGAAAAGAAGTCAAGGAACTCTAAGTATGAAAGTAACATTACTACTAGTCAATCTAAATACATTCTTATTTCATCCCTTTCTGGTTCTTCTCCTCTAGTTTCTTATAATATCTGGTTGGTAGATAGTGGGGCTTTTAGACACATCTGAGGGCATAAGGAAGTCCTCTCAAATATATTTGAGAGGAAGACAAATTTGTAGATCATTCTTGGAGAAAACTCCACTCATCTTGTTAAGGGATTTGGTTCTATGAAATTTCATTTTGACTCTAGGGAATCCATTTTACTTCATGATGTGATGTATGTGTTTGGATTGAAGAAGAATTTAGTATCTATATCTACCTTGGAGGACAAAGGGATGAGGGTCACCTTCATTAAGGGAAAACTACTTACTTGGCCTGTAGGATCCTCTATGAGAGATGCTTTCACATTGGGATCTACATTTGAAGGACTCTATAGAGTCAATGGAAAACCTCTTCTAGCAATGGTCCATGACACTAACCATCAAAGTGGGCTATGACACAGAAATCAAGAGAATTCAAGGGGACCACTTCCCTCTAGCAAGATCAAGACCAATGATAACCCCAAACAGAATGAAGTGGTTATGAAAGAAAAGGTTTGGAAGGATGTTATGGTTGAAGAACCAATTATGAAGAAATATGTATGGGATATTGTTATGAGACCGTAAGGAAAGCCCAATGCAACTTCAAAATGGCTATACTAAATGAAGCATGAAGCAGATGGAAGCACTGAAAGCATAAGGAAGAATTATTTGTTGCACAACAGTAGGGGTTTGATGTTTAGGATAGGAAGACTCAAATTTTCATATTGAAGAAAGAATTATGTGATTTGGAGCAAGCTCTCCGAGCTTGGTATGCCCAAATTGACAGTTACTTAGTAAAGCCTGGACTCAAAAGAAGCAATGTCGATCTGATCCTCTACCTCAAACAGGTCCAAGATATGACTTTGATTTTTATTTTATATATTAAAAATATATTTTTGATAGGTAGTGAGCCTATGATGGTTGAGCATAAGAAGGAGTTGGATTCTGAGTTTGAGATGAAAGATCTTGGTCTGAGATACACTTCCAAATATATGAGACTGCATACATACACTAATGATGATTGGGATAGAAACATTAGTCACCGGAAGAGAACATATGGGTGTTGCTTGGGATCTACAGTGATATCATGGATAAGTAGGATACATAAATTCGTAGCTTTAAGCATGACCAAGGAAGGATATATTGCTAGCTTGGAAGAATTATTTGAGCGGGTATTAGATACGATAGTGATATATTGTGACAACAAGAGAGGAATCCAATTATCATTCAGTCATGTATATGAGCACATTGAGATCAAATATCATTACATATGTGATATGGTGTAGAAAGGAGTTGTGAGACTTCGTCATACCTCAATTTATGAGCATATTGTAGATATAAAGCAACATGGATTGATGGATGTGACCCTCATAGGTAAGGGTTCAAACATATCAAGGACATTGAGATGTTCTCTTCCCCCTTGTTTGAGCTCCCAAGGTGAGGATATGAGCCGTAGAGCTCCTGGGGTTGACGAACCTTTGGATTCGACAGAGTATACCACAGTTGGCATCTATTTTTCCTACCCATATAGCCAATGGGTGTTGGATGCTTGAGTTGGGCATGATCCTTACCATTTATGGTTAGTGGCATCCCACTCAAGCTAGAGATGTAGGTTTTCTTCCACTAACTCTTAACGGGCAAGTTGGGAAGATCAACGAATAATAGAATAAGTGTGATCCTTACCATTTATGGTAAGTGGTATCCATCCTATTATAGCCAGGCAGTGGGATATGCGCAATCCTTACCTCATAAGGTAAGTAGCATCCCTCCTATTGTATGTAGGTTTCTCGGGTTGTAGCATTGGCTCCCCATTGGTAGAGTTTCATGAGTTGTAGCATTGGCTCCCCACTGGTAGAGATTACTGGGTCATAGCATTGGCTTGCCGCTATTATATTTTCTCAGCTTGTAGAATTGGATCCCCACTATCAAAGATTCCCAGGTCGTAACATTGGCTCCCTGTTGGCAAATTTTTCCATGTCATAGCATTGGCTCCCCATTGGCAAAGATTCTTAGGTAGCAACATTGACTTCCCACTAGAAGTTATTCCAAGTGGTAGTAGTGCCTCCCTGATGGATATAAAGAGTGGTATGTGAAGCTCCCATATGATTCTTCTTCTTTAGATTCGAGAATGTTTTAGTAGATAGACTTGAGCAGAGATTCCATAATTTACATAGGCCTCCAGACACTCCTCTTGAACTAACTGTTTCCAAATTGCTAGTGTTCCAAAAATTGTTTTTAATAGAGTTGATAGACTCCTCATCCAACTTAGTTTCCTATAGGAGAGTGACTTCTAGTCTTTCTTTACTAATGAGGGATTTCACTTTCATGACTCTTTTTACTAATCCCAAGCCCCTACAATTCCAATATATAATATTCATTAATCACTTTTTTGGATCCCTTGCCCCCTTGCCAGGGCCCGTATTGTTTCCTTTTTTTGCTCCACCTCCTTTATTTCTTACATTTGCTAGCTGACATAGAATAGTGTGTTGGACTCCTACCTCTTTGTGTTTTTCAGTTTTTTTTCGTTCTGACTTTATTGTTTGTTTTTCATCTTACTTTCTTCTCTTTTCTAACAGGTTTCTTCAACCTTGCCCCCTTAGATCGGTCGTCAGTCGAGCTCAACTGTGTGGCAGGTCCCATACCTTCTGAAGAGGCCATGAAGCCTTCCACATCTTCCTCTTCTTCTGATGTTTCCTCTGAACTACTGTAGGTGTCAGGACTTGAACTAGACTCCTTTTGCCCTCTAGGGGGTGGACCAGGGGGGTAGAACAAAGGGCTGGGGCCCCCGTGAGGAAGGGGGAAGGGAGGGCGGGGGGTGTACTAAACCATTTGCCACAACCTTAGAGCCCAAGATCCCAAAACTATTCTCTAATTCCAAATCGAGACCACTCCCAACAGGCAAGCCCCTGGGGGGCAGGCAAATCAAAGCCCTTTATGGCCTAAACCAAGCCAGGGGCGCTGGTTGGAGGTGAAAATTTTGAGGACTTGCGCCACTTAACCTGCATCCATTATTCTTTGGGATCCCCAAACTGCTTCTCCATAACGTCCCCTCCTTTAGGGAATCCTTTTGCAAAGTTTCCATATTCATGGCACAACTTGCACTTGAAGGGCATTTGATCATAATCTACCTCTTACACATGCGTCCAACTATCAATACAGAGATTGAATACCACCATGATACCCTTCTCAAAATCCACCTCCACATAGATCTGTGCACAGGAGAAGAAGCCATCTTTTGGCTCAGAGAAATCAATATACCTCCCCATTGAGTTCCAAATAAGTTGGAAGGTTGCATCATTCCAGAAATGCAGGGGGAGTTAAGGTAGCTTCACCCAGATAGGAACTGATGAAGGAACATTACATTTAGGATTGAAGTTGGGGCTCCAACGATCCGGGTAGAGCCCCTGTGCTCCCATGAAATAGGGACCACCCCTAAACACCAAGTCTCGGTCCAAACAATTCTCAAAATAAAAGTTATAGAAACATTTGCCACAGAAGGAGAAGATGATTGCACCTTTTATCAAAGGATTATAGTTCTTCTCAATCCAAGCCTTAACTGTGTGAGGGGATGGACAGAGACCCATGAACTTCCCAATAAGGCCCATGTCTGCCAACTGTAGAGCTTGTGAGTGGGCCTGTGGTGCACATATTTCGATCTTGGGGATCTCCTCATCTTTCTTCACAAACTTGGATTCCCCATGTTTACAGAACTTTAGAGCAAAGGTCACAAGAGTATTGAATGTTGCAATCTCCACCTGCAGTGGCGCATCTAGGGAAGGCACAGACATCCCACACCCCACCCCAAAATAGATGGGGTAGATGACAGAAGAGACCTGAACGACCTCAGACCCAAAAAACACTAGCCAACTAGTGAAAGTGGGAAGGGGGACCAGCCCGAGAAGAGCAGGTTTTGCTGCGACCCAGTAGCTAGCGATAGCAATGGATCTACACATGAAAGCCAGCTCCTAGGGGTTAGAGACCACGGAGGATTATGAAGGTGCAAACCAATGCTAAACAAATGAAAACAAACACAGCCAATGGGGGCCAACCAACACTGCCCAAAAGGGCCAAGCCCAACTGAGGGGCGCAGACCTCCTCGGGGATCTAGCGACCAACAATAGAATACCTTCACTCCTTAGGTCAAACTGCTATAGTTGCAAAATTCTCCATCTTTAGTCCAGTTTTAGACATGTATAATTATTGTTTGGAATGAAATGTAAAGTTAGTGCACATGGATTTCTATATTTTTAATCTCTTATTCACCTAACAACCTGATAATTTTATGAATTTAACATCATCATTCTTAAGGTTACATAGCGATAAATATTTGTTTCATGGTGCTAGTCCTATCAATTGATATACTAAGGGGATATTTCATATCTACGATAAAATTAAATATTTTTTTATTATCAAATTAAGAAAGGCAAAATGTCCTTGTCAATTGTTAAAAAAAATTATATATATTTATGAATGTGTTTTTGAGATTGTTGTTTGATGGAGATAGTAAGCGATTTGAATTTAAATTATTAATGTAGCCATATAAAAATAAATGGCTTGCAAACATCAATAAGCATTAATTTATGATAAGCATAAAATTATTAATTTTATGATAATCTTATATTACCAAAATTAACATAAATATACTAAGAGGATTTTGCATGTATATCATGAAATTAAATATTTTTCTATTATCAAATCAAGAAAGGTAGGAGTCCATGTCAATTCTAGAAATTTTTTATCAACATAAATATATTAAGTGGATCTTGCAATTATATGATGAAAATAACTATTTTTATATTATCAAATCAAGGAAGGTAGCAAGTCCTTGTTCGTTGTCAAAATTTGTCTTATATAGTTTTGGATGTGTATTATTAAAGGTTTATGATGTGATTAATATTGATGTTTGGTGTAGATAAGAAGTATTTTTAATTTTAATTACCAGAGTAACCATGTAAAATAAATGGCTTGTAAACATCAATAAGTAGTTATCCATGATAAGCATCAATGCATTAATTTCATGATAACCTCACATTACCAAAATTAACATAAATATACTAAGATGGTCTTGCATGTATATCTTGAAATTAAATATTTTTCTATTTTCAAATCAAATAAGGTAGCAAGTCCTTGTTAATTGTATAAGTTTGTTATCAACATAGAGATATTAAGCGGATCTTGCATGTCTATGGTGAAATTAAATATTTTTCTATTATCAAATCAAGGAAGGTAGCAAGTCTTTGTCAATTGTAGAAATTTGTTTATATAGTTTTGGATGTGTAATTAAAGCTTTACTGTGTGATAGAGATTGATGTTTGGTGTGAAGCATTTTGAATTTTAATTTCTATTGTAGCTATATAAAATAAATGGTTGTAAACTTCAATAAGCATCAATCCATGATAAGCATCAAAGTGCTAATTTCATGATAATTTCACATTGCCAAAATTAGAAGAATCATAAGCTTGTGAGGGGTTACAATAAGAAGCATTTAACGAACTAAAATGAAAATTTGGAATATATATAGCACCCTTATAATGTAGTTATCCACACTTCTATTAGTAAGTCCCATCTGAAAGTTGTTTTGGATATTTTCCACCTTCACCTTTGGATATTGCATATGGGAAACAACGAGGATTGAGGGAGGATCTTACAGGAGATGCCTTAAGGGAAAATTTACTTTTATAAAAGATCAAGAAAATCCATATACATGTACAAGAGATTCTACAAAAGTCACTAGAAAAATACAAGTCATGCATGATTAGCATAGAACATAGAAGTCATTCAAGGTGGGAGACCGAGTATGGTTACAATTGAACAAGGAGTGACTAAAGGGTCTTGGTAAGAAAACAAAGGCTCTATCATATGGTCCCTTTTAGATGCTCGAAAAGGAGGAAGATAACACCAATAGATTTAGTATACGCCCATACATGCACAATTAATCTAATGTGAATGTAGAGAATTTGAAACTCTATGAGCCTTCCATGCTATATCAGGAAGAGGAATGAGTCCTACCTTCTGTAGAGGATTTAGCAACATATTCTCAAGAAGAGGTGATATAGGATACAATTTTGCAGAAGGGGTCTAGAACTACAAGATAGGGGTAGCATGTCCTTTCAAAAATTAGGTTGAAAGGACAACATCTAGGTAAGGTTAAATGGTACACCTAAAAGAATGTGGAGGAAACATTTCCTCACCTCACTCAAGATAATATTTTGGGTACCAGAAGCCTCCCAAAATTGGGAGGTGTGATCCAAATTCAATCACTATATTGTTTTTCATCCATCTTGATGCTTTTAAAGTGGAAAAAGTAGATATAAACTCACATGACCATTTTTACTAGCGAGGCCTAATTTCAAAAAATTGGGGTATGAAACCTTCTAGGAATATTTTGAGGAATAAAACAATGTTTTTTTAGGATAAAACGTTCAAAGTTAATGTGCACATTTATTTTCATATTCTACACACAAAGACCTTTCCAACAATGTAAAAAGTGTCTCAATCGAAGTCCATATGTAAAATTTATGCCAATTAGAAGTTGATATTCCTATTTCAACCACCATAATTCAAGGGGGTACCATGCCAACCCCCATTACTAAAGGAAAATGGATAGCTATGTGATCAACATGAAGAATACTCTAAAAGATTCCATATTTTCTGAGTTTAGACTTCTTTGATCCATATTAATCATAACAAATTCTTTCGGAAACAATCACATAGAAGCAATTTCGTTGGCGTGTTTCGAACCATCCATTGTGGTTCATCTTCAGGACAAGATGATGAATCAAATCCAGGCATTGCAATAAATTAAATGAAGAGAGCAACTAACTATCCAATTAGAAAAAAACAACTAGTTTGACTAAGTTTTTTTTTTTTTTTTGAAACTAGCCATTAGGAAAAATAGCTAGTTTTGACTAAGTTATTTTAATTTTCTATTTTTATTTATTTTTATTATCTTAATTTCTATTTTTTTATTTTTATTTTTTAATTTGTAATATAAAGAAGTTTTAATTATTTATATTAATTGTTATTATTATATTTATTATTTTATTTATATTTTAATTTTTTAGTTAAAAATGAATATAATAAAATATAAATAAAATGTATAAAAACGAATAAATAATTATAAAAACAAAATAAGAATTTAGCCCTTTATTAATATTAATTATTATCATATTATTTAATTTAATATAATATAATTTTATTTAATTCAATAAAATTATAATGTAGACATTATTTAATTTAATTATTATAAATATAGATATTATTTATATATATATATATATATAACTATATATTATATATATATAGTATATATATAATATATATATATATATATATAATATAAAGAGATCAGGGCAGGGATCCAACACTTGTTGATGCTCCAACCATCGTCTTTGTTAAGATTAATGGGCCTTTTTTTCAATTTCTAAGGCCTCTCTGAATGTACGATGATGAAAATGGTCAACCCTAGCTATGACTTTAGCCTCTTCTATACATATGTGATGATTGGTCTTTTCTGCATGTTCTACCAAGGCTGAGGAACAAGACCTCCCATGTTTGATGTCCGCAGCATGTTCACAAATCCTCTGATTTATTGATCGATCATTCTCTCCAATGTAAGGAGTCCCATAGGAGCAAGGAATAATATAAACTCCCTTCACATCCTTGGGGTTAACCAGGTCCTTGACAGAATGAAGAGAACTTCAAATAGAGTGAAGGGGTCTGAAGGAAGAAGGAATATTATATTTCTTCAGGATCTTTGTGATTTTGTCTGTGGTCCCCTGCATAAAAGAAAGATGAACCCCATAAGCTCTATCCTTGGGATCGATCCTCTTCTTAGGTCCTCTTTCCGCATTATGGAAAGCTCTCGGACCCTGGGATTTGCTATAACCATTCTTTTTAAAGACCTTAAGGAGGTGGGTCTTTTCATCATCAATATGATTATCATCGGAAACTCATAAAGCCCTAGTGGCTACGGTGTTGAGAACACCTAGTTTCTGAGCCAGGAAATGATGGGAATTTGCAAGAAGATATTGCTATGTGCGATTTTTCTTCCGAAAAACTTGGTGAGAGAAAGAACCATCCTCCTTTTTGAAATGATAACGTCAAGGAAATGAGATTCCATATTGTAACTCTAGTTAAGAGTTGAGGGAGTCAAACCTAACCACTAGTAGGCTATCAAGCTTTGTTATAACTGGGCCACTAAAAGGAATAGGGGTCCATTATTTTCGAGTGCATTTGTCCATAGATGAGAAAAGTAGTTAAGAGGATAGGAAAAGAGCACACATATAGGATTTGTGCATTATAGTAACCCACAGGCCACAAACCTTACTTCTTTGTACTCAAAGCCATTTTCTACTTAGATAAAGAGAGCAAAGTGGTCTCGCCTTCCAGTTCGGTTTTCTCCTAAAAGGGTTTCCTAGGTTATATCATGTGTCAACTATGGTTTGTGAGTTTTTATTTCATTTTTCTCTATTTTCTGCATAATTATAATTTGCATGCATATGAAATAAACAATAACTTACAAATCCAGAAATATAATAAGAAATAAACTCTTATAGTGTAGATTCGATTTTTTTTAAATATATTTTTATCAGATCTATTGTGACGAACTGTCCAATGGAATTTCCATGGAAGTTTACGGATCAATAGGACTGACATGTATTTTTACAATACATTATTCTTTTTTTAATTTTTCTAAAATTCACTATAAATATGAAAATCACATAATGTTATTGGAATTTTATTTTTTATTAAGACTTGTTTTCTAAAACATTATTAAATCAATTTTATTTATAATAATAATTTTATTATTATATTAATAAAGAAAAATTGTGAATGGTCATGCGACAATAATCAATTGAATTTGCAACATGATTTCTCATGTGAAAAAAAAAAAAAAACAAAACAAAAAAATACAAAATGTTAAAAATTACAATATCACAATGTTAGCCATGTTAAATGTTGTAATGTTGAAAATCATAAGCAAGGGCATTCAACATAAATTAAGTAAGGGTGTTTGATGGATAGTCATATGAATTATAAGAATTATAAGTATGGGTATGGCCATGAAACTCACTTTGGAGTTTGGATGTGTATATAAATCAAAGATAGAAGTGCGGTTTTTTTTTAATGGTCCACAAAAAGACATGGAGAAAGGAAAAGTGTAAGTGAGTTTAGATGGTTACATGGCTTAAAGACAAGAGGTGTATTTTTCTTTACCATACATAAAAATTGAATGTAGGTATGCTCAACATAGTTTTTGATTCTTATTCATTTGAACTATAACAACCACACATCCAGTGCCAGACAAAAGGATTTTCCAATAAATTATTTCTAAATGGACGTATAATGCGAGAATTTAATGGTGAGATAGTGATATAAATATGCGCACATACACACATGTACCATTAATCACTTTTCATTAAAGATAATATTCATAAAATATGAAATACCTAAGTGAATTCTACATCATCTTGGTTCATCCAAACTTTACTGCCTCTATAACAAATGTGAATTAGAGACAAACATATCTCTTCATAACACACAATTTTGATTAAAATATAAAAAAATATTATAAATCCTACTTTAAATGTATTCAAATATTTATTAATTAAAAAAGTAAACTATGTATTGTGTTCCGGTGTACTGATATATATCATATATCACTAAGTTATTATATTATTATTTTCATTAATTTGTAAATATATTTTTCAAACTTATATGAAAAAAATTCCCTCAGTGATCTCGGTCATTCTAAATCAACTATATATTTATTAAATCATCACATGAATTTTAAATTTTTTCAGTGATCAATCCAAACTCATATTATTAAATACTATCACATTAATTTAATTTTTTTTCATAATATATGAATATGTATATAGCTTTGATAATAGTATATAATACTATATTATATTTCTATGAAGTTATATAAAATATATTATAATTTAAATTTTAAAAAACTATTTAAAATACCATACATATAATTATACATCTGGATAACCTATCAAAAAATCAATGTATAAAAAAATTAATCTACGAAAATTAAAATCAGATAATATAAAAAATAATAATATACAGAAATATCATGAGGGGGAAAGTCTAGATACCTTGCATGAATGCAACCCTTCAAGAATATGTTTGTTTTCTAATGTGGAACGAAATGTAAAGTGAGTGCACATTGATTTCTATATTTTTAATCTCTTATTCACCTTACAACCAAATATTCACCTTAAAATCATCATTCTTAAGGTTGAATTGCAATAAAAATTAGTTTCATGGCTAGTTCTATCAATTGATATACTAAGGGGATCTAGCATATGTACGATGAAATTAAATATTTTTTTATTATCAAATGAGGAAAGGTAGAAAGTTGATGTAAATTGTAAGCGTTTTGAATTTTAATTATTAGTGTAGTAATGTAAAAATAAATGGAGAGTAAACATTAATAAGTATTACTTTATGATAAGTATCAAATTACTAATTTCATGATAATTTTTAAATATTTTAAAAGATTTTAGATGTCTATAATGAAATTTGTTAGGACATATATTAAGTGGATCTTGCATGTCCATGATGAAATTAAACAGTTTCTATGATCAGATCAAAGAAGGTAGTAAGTTAGTAAATTCTTGTTTGGGTAGAAATTTCTTAATTTCTTGTATATAGTTTTAGATGTATAATTAAAGGGTTAGTGTGAGATTAAGATTGATGTTTGGTCTATATAAGAAATGTTTTGATTTTTAATGGCTAGAGTAATTATGTAAAATAAATAGCTTCTAAACATCAACAAGTATTTATTCATAATAAGCATCAAAGTATTAATTTCATTAATTTCGTGATAACCTTACATTGCCAAAATTAACATAAATATATTAAGAGGGTCATTTATTCATAATAAGCATCAAAGCATTAATTTCATGATAATCTCATATTGCCAAAATCAACATAAATATACTAAGAGGGTCTTACTATCTATAATGAAATTAAATAATTTTCTATTATCAAATCAAAGAAGGTAGCAAGTCCTTGTTATTTTTATAAATTTGTTATCAACATAGAGATACTAAATGGATCTTGTATGTTTATGATGAAATTAAATAATTTTCTATTATAAAATCAAGGAAGATAGCAAGTCTTTGTCAATTGTAGAAATTTGTTATATATAGTTTTGGATGTGTAATTAAAGCTTTACTGTGTGATAGAGATTGATGTTTGGTGTAGATAGGAATTGTTTTGAATTTTAATTGCTAGTGTAGCCATATAAAATAAATGGTTTAAACATCATTAACAATCAATTCCATGATCAGATCAAGCACTTAATATTACATAATAATCTCACCATTGCCAAAATTATAAGAATCTATAAACAAATTATACATTTATAATAAACAAATATATATATATATATATATTAATTATAAATATATATAATAATTATATATATAGATTATATACTATATCAGGAAAACATATAAACAAGATTCTTATGCGATGGGATTCACCCCACTTTATTATGAGATATTTTAAAAACTATTAAATAAGTATGTTGTTACAACACCAGGGCCATAACATGGTTTATCAATACGGACATGCCAATAAAGCATATTCGATTTTGTACAACACTTGTTTATATGTCATATTTTTAAATTAATAAATAAATAAGAAGATATGAAATGGCATAACTACTTTGAAAAATCATAAACCTTTTGATCCTTACAGACTATTAAAAATACTTTCATAAATATGTTATAGAGATTAAATTTCTATCATCTACCAAATAATTATTGATCTTAGGAATTTGGAATATTGCATTATTATTTTGAGAGAGTGGGGACATCAACTTAGTTATGCATTTAGTTCTTATTATTGACTATTTATGAACTATAATGATTTCTTCTCATATTTTTTGTTTAACATAATAGTTATTTTAGAATGAAAACTTATGTAATTCATAATATTATGAGAGAATTTTTTTGATAAATCACATATCAATTTTTATTTTCAACGTGTTTTGAACCTAGCCTTGATAATAAATTACACTTAATAATTCGAAACACATCAACAACAAATATTAATATATAATTTACTAGAAATATTTTCTCGTAATAATAATGGTTTATTTTTCTTTACTAGTTACACCTTGTATATATTGTAATTTATAAATAAAACATAATTGGATATACGTGTCGATATGCTATATGACATTAAAACAATACTTATAAAAATTAAACACAAAAAGAATGATTTTTTAATTATATTTTAAAAAATAATTAGAAGTGTATGTGTGTTGTTTAGTTGTTTATATGAATCCTCCAAAATATTCATTCAAAATCAACGTTATTATGGATATAATTAATTGCTTTATTGTGGATGCAAGTAATATTTTCAATTGAGGTCACTCTAGTTCTATGTTCTAATTTTTCATCAAAAGTAATGTTTTTCTCATGAGGAATAATAACCATATAAATTATTTTCGTTTTATGTTTTTAATTCATTAGTAAAAGCATGGCTTAAAAAATAAAATTTAAAGCATGGTGTAAAAAATAAAATTTCATGTTTGATTTAGCCTAACATGAATAAGAAGCTTTCAAAATTGATTCATATTTACATATATTTAAAAATATATAATAATTTATTGGAAAAAAACATATAATAATTTGAGTTCTAATCACGAACTAAATTAGTAAAGTATAATCAATGAATGAGGTAAAATTAAATTTGTAATATATTAAATTTTAATCAATAAGGAATGCCATCTTGTTGAGCTAGTCTTTGATGAAGTCTAATTTCATGCAGATTTAACTATTTTAGTATTCTCAAGCAACTTATTGATGAAATTTAATGCCGTGAAGACCTATTCTCAAGCAACTTATTGATGAAATCTAATGCCATGAAGACCTAATATGTAATTATTTTGGGTGTTTTACATAAAATTGGGTGTTGTGAATACAACACACTTATCAAGGGATTTTGTTGGGTCATGATCAACTATTATAAGGCTATTATAAGGTTATTAAAGATGTGATGTATAAATAATTTGTGTGCATGTTATAGGATAAATATGATTTGGTTCACAATGTCATTGCCCACTATCTCATATGGTGTCATTACCATGAGCCTAAAACTAAAACAACTTTATCTTTGCAGAGAGGATTATAGCTTACACACACTGTGGGCTATAATCCTTTTGATCATGAGCGTGAAATCACTTTCCACTTTTTCAATAATATATGTCTCTATATGGTAATTTTCTCACATGTAAATTGTCTCTCCAAGACCATAGAAGGAAGGATAGTAGCAAGGAGTCATAGACTTTCTTACAATATTGTAGATTGTTTTTTAATGCCTTATTTTTCCTTCATCAAAGTTTATGCATGAGTTGAGAAATTAGAACAAGGTAGGAGATAGGGAGTGCAAAAGCTTGAAACAAGGTAGACTAGAGAAGTGAGCTCTATTAGTGGTACTGGTATAGGTACTAGTGGATAAGCTATCAATGGTATTGGTGATTCTACTATTGGATAAACTGCCCAATAACCTGCTTCATTGACTATTCCAAATTCTTATAGTTTGGAATGAAAGAAGATTGGGTCAGGATCTTCACATATATCATCTAGATAAATTGCTTAGTAACCTACTTCATTAACTAGAAAGGAAAAAGCATTGGGTCTAGATCTTCACTTGGATCATCTAAAATAGAATTACAATCAAAGCACCAAGATCTCACTCATCAAAAAGTTCATACTCTAGATAATGATCTTGAAAGATAGAAACTAGGTCTTGATCTAGAATTGTTAGTCCTCAAGTAAAATAAGCTTGTTCTTATGCATTTAGATCTACTATTGCCACAAAGTTAAGTTATGTCATTATACAGATGGAGAATTAGTAATTTGAGCTTTAGAGCCATTGATAAACTTGGATATGTATTTAGATAGGGATTCACTCGATCAAGTCTTGACCATAGCAAAGGCAAGAGTCTTGAATAAATATCCAATCCTAGGGGTGCATCAAACAAAGTATAGAAACACCTACCCATACATAGAAATTCTTACTAAAGAAATAAGAGCTTGATTAGGATGAAATAGAAGATGTTTTCATTCATTTGTCGAAATAGGAAGGATATCTTTTGCTTTGAATCTATCTCATTTTAATATGAGTTCGAATAGGGTATTTATCTCTAGGTGAACTCTAGTTCTCGCCTAAACTCGAACCTCATGGTACCAAGGTGACCTACTCTATCCCTGCACATGAACCAGCTCGTATTCACACAACAACCTTCTCAAAACCTATGTGTGGCACTTCAACCTTCTTTATACTATTTTGAATGAGAAGAACCATGTGATTATGACATATTGAAATGATCACAATGTTTGCACCCATAACACGATATTTTCTCACATTGTCTCCAAAGTGTGCATGTTATGATGTGTCAAATACTTTTTATGTCCATGTAGGGGCTCCTTCGATTGGACATTATGTTTTTGGATGGTTGTAGTACTTTTGTTGTTTAGGATTGTAAGGGTGTGCATTCTATTAGCTAACCTAAAGTTCTTCATTGAACCCCAAGTTGTTCGTCACAACCAATGGGTCCTTTGGGAGCTATCATTGATTAGATTGTAGAGATGGAGGTGAAGTTGGAATGCTATAGTCATTGATTTTCAGTAGTTTCAAGGTTTATGGAATGTTATACTTCTATGAATAGAATTTGAAAAACATAGTAGAAACACCATAGGTATTATAGTGGGAAAGATAACAAGGTTCCTAAAACAATACAAAGGAGAGAGGCTAGGCATAACATTGACAAGATATGGCTTGGGAGCAACCTTTGATATGTTAAGTGCATAGTTTCAGTGTGTAGGTATATCCAAGCTGCAAATAAAGTCAACTTTTTGGAACAAATAGAATCTCTTGCAGTCAAAAGACTTGTTCTAAGGTCTAAAGTATCATTTACTTTGCCATTAAGTTCCATTTGCATGTAAAAATGATTGAAAAGAGATGTGCATGCATACATACCATTTGCAGACTTCCATGGAAGCTCTAGTCACAAATATCTAGTCATAGCTCCAACATAATGAATCATTACCCACTAAGGGGTTGTAATGGTAGAATACAAATTAATGAATCACAAGAAAAATTGACAAAAAAGTGTGGTGCTTGATTTTCAAGTGTTTTCAAGTTGTGAAGTGATGAGGCTACCAAATATTTTCAAGGTATGAGGTGGTGAAAGCCTATATGTCACAAAGCATGAGACAACTTTCAAGTCAATGGAATATCATGAAAGAAAGACCTACCTCAATGGACCAAGCATAGAAACATTTAATGTTAAACAAGTAATGTTAGACTTAATACTAATGTTACCTCATTTATAGAAAATTGTTAATGAAATGTACTTTTTAACATAAGATAGGGGTGCACAATGTGGTGGGAAGATTTCAAATAAGACCTCAAACATAAAACATAAATGTTATGGTAAAATATGTATCATTTTACTAAAACCTTGGTTTAAGACAATAAAATATTGTCAAAATTTCTGGAAGCAAATGGTGTAGATGATTAAGCCTATCCAATGTTTCGGGTGGATACTCCACCCATCATCAAGGGCCGAAAAACTAAAATATTATAAGAGTGAGTGTTGATTAGTCTTTAATAGTGAAATCAATAAATTATAAAAGGAATTAGATTAATGTTCAGAAAATAATAAATTATTAAATAAATTGATAAATGCTTGAAAACAAATTAACAAGGTAGTGAGGGTTATATTAATGGTAAAAAATAAATAAATTAATAAATAGTAAAAAAAAGCCAAATTATAAAATAAATGAACAAGGAAGGAGGGTGTATAAATAAATTATAAGAAAGTAGAAAGGAGGAACAATATGATTAAACTAGAAAGGAGGAGTGAATATTAAGAGTAATATTGAGGGGGGGAGGGTTATAAATATGTGAATAAAAATATATACCATGAAAAATAAACTAAGAAATTTTTGAATAAGGAGCAAAGGAAGGATAGAGGAAATGTATTAAAAAAGGACCACAACAAGGGAGGATGGGGAGAGAATTGGAACTAGAATTAGAATGACAAATACAATGAAAAGAGGGAAAAAAAGAAAGGGGGAGGGGGCGGGGGGTGGGGGGGTTTGGAATTAGAATTAGAACGACAATTACAATGAAAAGAAGGAAAGAAAGAAAGGGGGGGATTGGAACTAGAATTAAAATTACAAATACAATGAAAAGAGGGAAAGAAAGAAAAAGGTACGGGGGTACGAGGGGGTTAAAGAGGGGAGGAATTATAGCGTAATTTGATGGACTATCGATTTCCAGGAGGGGCTAAGTTTATAGCCATCTTCCATGTTGAATTTATTTGGGTGCTTCTTGATCTCAAGAGCTTCCTTGATGATTTGAGACTTATAAAAAGGGACACAAGCTAGGATTTTAGATTGGTCAAAACAAATAAGGTGCTAGGTGTTGAAGGAGTGCTCAGCGATTGCAGACTTCGACACATGCTGATGGTTGGTATTTGCAATGTTCTCTTTAAGGTAGGCTATGAAGGGTCAACCTATCTGGATAATGTAAGACTTCCCACATGAACAACTAATTTGGTAGACACCTAATCCTTGTTTGGGGTCAAACTTATGATTAGCTAACAAAAATAATTGTCTGAGGTTTTTCTAGGGTTTCAATACAATAGTAATGTTGTTTTTTGCCAAAATCCTAGCAACAAGATATGCAGTTCCTTTTATGTAATGGAGATATATCTAGCCATAGGGAGGGGAGGGACCAAAGAGGTTGGATTTATGGTTAGAGGTCGCCTGGAAGGATTTCTGAATTTGAGAGGCAATGTATCCATTGGCTCGAAAATCTTGGATAAGGTGGGAATTTTATAAGGAAAGGAACTAGAGAGCAGAGATCAAGTGCCCAAGAGATAAGAGTTTTTAGACCGCTAGACTTTTGGGATGGATGGTGGTGAGAATGCACATGTAGATAACAATCAATGTGGGCCTTTTTTCTATAAACCTGATGGGTAAGCGAGTCATCGAGAAGGTAGGTGATGAGGACATCTAGGAAAGGAAGGGATTTATAAAATTCAATTTCCATAGTGAATTAAATATAAAGAGAATTGTTATAAGATTGG
The DNA here is from genome assembly GCA_000404065.3 of Pinus taeda. NCBI lineage: Eukaryota > Viridiplantae > Streptophyta > Pinopsida > Pinales > Pinaceae > Pinus > Pinus taeda. The sequence continues at coordinate 70,445 of APFE031340011.1, forward strand.
AGAGAAAGGCAATGACAGCTGGCAAGTTGTGTTTCCAAATAAAAAAAGTGTCATCATGAAACTAAAACAAACACTTATGCTTTTGATGCCATGAGTTAAGAGCTTTGGATTCAAAAAATTCCATAAATATGTTAGCCATGATTGGAGATAGGGAAGAACCCATAGTTGTCCTTCAGCCCCTTTCCTATTCCTCCTATAAAATTCTTCCCAAGAATCCCATTAATTCCATTACTCAACTTGTCACTAAAGCTATAAAATCCTCTTTTATTAATTCTATCATTCAACAACGACTTATTCCCCATACCCACCAAACCCATAACATTTATGGTAAACCTAAAATACATAAACAAGGGCTCCTCCTTTGGCCTATTATTAGCACTATTGGAGCCCTAATCCATGCGCTTATGTAGTATTTAGCCAAAAAGATTCAACAATTTGTGGGCTCCATCCCCTTTTATATCAAAGATTCCACTAATTTCATTCTTAAAACCAAAAACATCCACATTGATGAACATGACATTTTGGTTAGTCTTGACGTGGTATCCTTGTTCACAAAAATCATTGTCAATGAAGCCATAAATATGATATTTCAATTAGTTGGTAATGAAACCCTCAACCTAATCAAAATTTTCCTCTACTCCAATTTATTTTCTTTCCAAGGTATCATCTATGAGCAGTGTAAAGGGACAACTATGGGTTCTTCCCTATCTCCAATCTTGGCTAACATCATGGAATTTTTTGAATCCAAATCCCTTAAATCATTGAATCATGAACCAAAGTGTTGGTTTCAGTTTGTTGATGACATTTTTATTATTTGGTATCATATCTTTCCAATTCTCAATACCTTTCTCTCCCATCTTAATAGCATATCGCCCCATATTAATTCATTACATAAATTGAATCTAATAAATATCTTCCTTCCTAGATGTCCTTATCACCTACCTTCTTGATGACACTCTTACCCATCAAGTTTACAAAAAAAATACCCACACTACTCGTTATCTGTATGCCCATTCTCACTACCACCCATACCAAAAATATGGTGTTCTAAAAACCCTTATCTCTCTGGCACTTAAAATATTTTATCCTTAGTTCCTTTCCTCGAAAAATTTCCACCTGATCCAAGCTTTGAGAGCCAACGGCGCCTCTTGAGTTCACAGAGCCTTCCAAGTGGCCTCTGACCCTAAATCAAACTTCTTTGATCCCTTTGCTCCATGTTTCCAGATCTATCTCACTTACATAAAAGGAACTACAAATCTTATTGCCAGGATTTTGGCCGAAAATAACATTAAAACCGTATTTAAACCCCTTAAAACCCTCAGAAAATTATTTTAGTTAGCCAAAAATAAGTCTGGCCCCATGCAAGGATGAGTTGTATACCAAATTCCTTATTCATGTGGGAAGTATTACATTGGCCAAACAGGTCAACCTTTCACAGTTTGCCTTAAATATCACATTATAGATACCAACCATCATTGGGTGTCCAATTATGCCATCGTTAAACACTCCTTCAACACTAAGCACCTTATTTGTTTTGACCAATCTAAAATCCTAGCTTGTGTCCCTTTTTATAATTCTTGAATCATCAGCGAAGCTCGCAAGATCAAGAAGCACCCAATAAATTCAGTAAGGAATATGGTTATAAACTTAGTCCCTCCTAGAAATTTATAATCCATCAACTTACATTATAACTCCTCCCATCTTTAAACACACCCCCCCCCCCCCCCCCCCCCCACATTTTCTTTCTTTCCCTCTTTTTGTTGTATTTTCCATTCTAATTCTAGTACCAATCCCCCACCACCACCCATTCCTCATTGTGTCCCTTTCTAACACATTTCCTTTATCCTCCATTTGCCCCTTATTCAAAATTTCTTAGCTTATTTTTCATGGAATATATTTTTTATTCACATTTTTGTAACACCCCTGCCACCCCTTCAATGTCACTCTTAATATTCACCCCTCCTTTCTAGTTTAATCATATTCTTCCTCCCTTCCACTTTCGTGTGTGTGTGTGTGTCGTTCACAAACCCCAAAGATTGGTGTTCATTTATCAATTTATTTATTTTTAACCATAAATCTAACCCTTTCCCTCTTGTTAATTTATTTTTAACCATTTATCAATATATTTAATAATTTATTATTTTTTGTCTATTAATCTAATTCCTTTGTCAATTTGTTGATTTTACTATTTAAGGACTAATCAACACTCGCTCTTATCATCTTTTAGCTTTTTGGTCCCTGATGATGGGTAGAGTGTCCACCCAAAACGTTAGGCAGGCTTAATCATCTACATAGTTTGCTTCCAAAAAATTTGATGATGTGAATAATTGTGGAAATCTCCACTCTCAATAAAATATTACCAATTTATATACCTGACTAGTTGAAAATTAGCGAACCAACTAATATAATCCCTGGAGCATTAAAGGTTGGGACCAATAATGGGGGGAATGAGACCCTTAGGTGAAGTTGGAATAATGTTCACCCTATGCTTGTTTAGACTAGAATATAATCAAAATATATCAGGAATCTAGATAGGGTTTTAATGGGTATACTTATGTAGATTATAGATTCATTGACTTTACTCTATCACCATTGGGTAAGTGAATTGCTCAAGTGGCTCTTAATACTTTAAATTCAATATGTGGAAAACATTTCTATTAACATTGATATACGAGTCGTGGAGGAGTCAAATATCAGACACTTCCATTGACAAAAACATTAGAAGGTGAATTTGTGGTAGAGAAAAATTAGCAGGTGGAATTATTCTTAAACCAACATGGCTAATGAAATATTGTCCAAACTAACCAAGCTGCAATAAATGCATCTAGAATCATATATGTTAAGTGCATCTACATGCATGACTAATTTTTTTTTATTAAATAAAGTGCAATGGTAGAAGAATTAACAATTGTGACCTTAATCTTCATTTATCTTTGGGTATCCCACCATCAAAATGAGAGGATACTTGTAAGTACACTAGGTAACCTCTAATATTTGGCTAGTTGAGATGTTTCAAAACTTATGCCACACAAGAAGTTGGGGCTTATATCTAAGGCCAAAATATATTATATTCCACAAGTTGAATGTATTTACAATATTAAATTCTTTAAGCTATCAAAGTTTCATGAGATATTGAGAGGGGAAGTTAAATTCAAATCTAGAAACCCAAACACAACAAGTTTATTATAGGATTTTTAGATGAATAACCTAAACAAACATAATTTAGGAGATTTTTCAATTCAAGTTGTTAAGTAACATTTCAATATTTTGCAACTCAAGTTCTCAATTAAGTTTTCAAGCCATCTATCTAGGGAATTCTTATGTCATTTGTAGATTAAGTAATGATTATGGAATAAAAGTTAACTATTGACTTTGATACATCCCCATTGGATGTTAGAATATGTAATCAACATAAGCTAAAGAACTTAAAACACCTCTTTAGGAAAATAAGAAGTTAAGGAGAAGGAAATTAAGAGCTCAATATAACTAGTATAAATAGACAGACAACATTGGACAATGGTCAAGATATACAATGCATTTTCACTCGACCATTCACCCAAGAGATATATTGTAAGTAGCTAATTTTGCAATATTATTTCATCAACAATGTATGAAGTTAGTCATGTTATTGTTACTCATAAACCTAAGATATGATTCGTATTGTGTTATTTTAAAAAGGGCAAGAGCCAACTTATGAGCTTAGAAGAGAAGGGGTGGCAGGAGCAGAGGGGGTTATTATTTTCCTCAATGAATCGATTGAATTAACTTTTTCCTAGGACTTAGGATCTTGATCTAACAATCAAGAAGCATGTGCTCTCATTCAAGGCTAGTTGTTAGCTCAGGAACAAAATGTTCCTAGCATATCAATCATTAGAGATTCCAGAATCATCATTCAAATCCTAGTTAAGATGACTCTCCCAAAAGACATGCATGTAAAGGCTATACTAAAAAAAATGTGTCAAATTTTAAAGAAGTTTAAGACTTACGAGGCACATCATGTTTTAAGGCAGCATAATTAGATTGTTGACTCTTTTCTAATCTAGGCTACTTATTTAGCCTAGGAGTAATCAAAATTAATAATAATGGGATGTTTTGTCCAATCCCATAATCTTATGGTAATCAAGATATGTTTATTATCTAGGTGTTGAGTGGCATGAATTGGAGACATGCGAGAATGGAAATGAAGACTCATAGAGTTAATTGGTTTACATGTCACCTTCATTTGTTATCATACTCCAAAGAGTGGCATGAGTGTGGGGTCCCTCATCTGACGGTATGTTTCCATTCATCTCAATATGTTATGATGAATGTTCCCATAGAAGAGTTCATAGCTTATGAAAATTATGAGGAAAATATGTCCTTTCATGGGATGGTTTTGGTAATCAGTAGTAAATTTCAAATTGGCATTGCTCCTAGGTACACTACTTGTGATATCATTTGAATTGGGAACATTGTCTTGGGGAATTTCAAGGTGTGGAGTTGAAATATGAAATGAAGTGAGGGTGTCATTTTTAATTTTGTGGTTGTCACTTAGGATATTTTCACGCTCCATAAATCTTGGAGAGAAAGTATATGGTGTGTAGGGTTTTCACCCAAAATTAGAACTTGGTATTGTGGTTAGTTTGGTAAAGAATGTCCTTTTAGCCTAGCCTTTTTTAAAACATGCTAGTTTATTCCTTTATTTTGGTAGTTAGAATTATATGGATAATGATGCATTGTGGAAGGTTGGTCTAGGTAAAATTGGGGAAATTTTGTGGGGGTGTTTATCACTATTGCAAGTGATTATTCTCGTTGACCTGGTTAAGATGCCAAGGGAAGTTTAGGTATAAAAATTAACATTCTTCTTGGGGATCAAAGGTAGTTCTATATTATGAACTTGTGTCAATTCCATGTGAGAATATTTATATGGTTCTTCTTGACTTCAATTTCATATATGCTTGGCTGAAAATTTGTGTTGAGGTGGATGTTAATGGACAAAAAAAATCATTCCATGTAAGTATGTCCATATTCCATCAGATATGGAATGTATATTTTCTTGAATAAGTGAAGACTAAGTGTCCTTTTGAATGGAATTATTTGTCTCGTCGATTCCTGGTTTTGGTTTTATTTGATGATCAACACCTCGAGGTGGGCGGAGGTCAAATTGCAGGAATTTTAGAGTCAACATTTGCAAGTGAGCTCATCTCAGCTTTGGAATCCCAATGTTATCTTTTTCTAGTGTGGAAACTCCCTATAGTCTTTGGTCCAACAATTAGGTCAGTTTACCTTAATGCCTGGAATAGTTTGTGTTAGTGTGAAGAATTATAGATAATATATCTCAATTGTAAGAATAAATCCTCTCCTTGAAATTAAGATATAATCAACTAGCATCTAGCATGATTACTACCATGGAGATGTTACTCGGTCATCAAACTATCATGCAAAGAATAGAGGATGAAATTCCAAGCCTGTATCAACAAATCAAAGAGCTACAAATATCTCTCAAGAAGCACCCTATGGATCCTTCCTTCCTCCTCTAGTAAGACCATTTGTAACATTGAACAAGGTTTTCTTGATTTAAATGTATCGATCTCCCCATAATTTGGGGGATTTAGACCTGTTGTAGCTACTACAACCACCCACCAAAATTATGTTTATGATTTGATTTTAGAGCCTTTCCTTCTATTTACACAAGATTGTCTTTGACTTTCGTCAAGTATTCATGATTTGATTAAGACTTATCTTTTACGTTGTGCTTTTGTTTGTTTGTTTTCGTACTTATCTGATCTTTTGAATCAAGAGCTAACCTTCTGACTTGACCTTGCAGCAATTTTGGGCTTGCCTCTAGAAATTGCACAATCCATGAGGGAAAGCTAACATTGATGACGGAAATTGCGCAATCGTGATAGGAAGCTCAGCCTTGAGCTTGATAACTACACATTCATGGATGGAAGCCCAACACTAAGATCAGAAACTGCACAATCCATTCCTTGAGCTCAGAAAATGTCAAATACACTGAGCCAGGAATTTCCCAAGTTCCCCAGAATTGTGAAATCTTCCTTGACAGTGTGCATGGCAAGCTTCCTGAAAAAGAAAAAAGAAAACAATCCCTAGAAAATAGGGATTCATCATTAGTTTCCCTAAGGTGGCACAGACCCTATTTTTATAAATTTCTGCCAAGTGTCGTTTTTTCCTTGATTTTAGGCGTGCGCATCAAAAACCATAATCCTCCCAAATATACTTAATAGATGCCTCTAGAGATCATTTGTACATTTGATCTTGGAGCTCTAGCATTCCTAAGGATATCAAGGATCCTTCGGTGGAGTTTGCATCACTTTTCGGGTGAGTTTTGTTTTTCTCATCTTTTGCCGCTTTTTCTGTCATTTTTTGTCGTTTTGATTCTGTGAGTGTTTTTTTGCTTGCTTCTCTTCATGATTTATGGTGTTTTAACTTATATTAGCTTGTAGAAGTGTTGTTTCAGTTTTTCGTTCACCTTTCATAAGTATTGAATCAATTTTCTTGTTTTTTCACACTAGCGATCGTCACTTCGGCAACTCTCCTCACATGTTTGTTTCTCCTTCCATATATTGAGATTATTCACTTGATTCACATTGATCTATCCATAATTAGTCAGATATGCACTTTAACTTGCATTATCACTTAGATCTGATTGTTTCCTACACCCTCACTAGGCATATCTACACTTCAGTTGGAAATGCATTGCCTTGCCCACCTGGGTATTGCACAAGTCCAAGGCTAAGGTTGAGATCTTGGCCTCTGAGAGTGTGCATGTGCAGCATGACTGGCCCAACTATGCATTTCGCAATCCCAGGGATAAGTCCTACCACCTTGGCTACTGAGACAATGCAATGCAAAGCCCCTCCCTACCACTGCCCAGGTTGAAATACGCATTACTCAGTCTCAGGCTTCAAGCTACATCTTTGGCTACTAAGACTGCACAATGCAAAGTTCCATCAGCCAGTCTCTCTCCCTTAGTCATGAGAATTATGCAATCTTTCTCATCAATTCACTGGTTTTCTACTTGATCTTGCTTTGAAAGTGGCCCTTACAAAAGCTAATTTATTCTTGCCATGAGTGCCTTTTCCCTCTCGCAGGTATAATATTTTTTTAGCACTTCTCTCTAGCAGTCATTGTTACCATGGCACTCAAGAGAGTTGCTTCAAAAGATACCATGGAAAGAAGTACCAGAGAAGCAGTTGAGAGTACACCAGCAAACTTGCCAATATATTCAGACACTCAATTGTATGTGGAAAAGGAATAAGATCTTACATGGCAGAAAGTGAATGAAGATTTTTTAGCAAAGAGATTCCAAGAAGATCTAGAGGAATGATAGGTATACATTAATTTCCATAAATCATGGCTACAAAGGGTTGCATGCAAATATCCAGCCTTCCCATGTGGAGATGTTATTAGATAGATTGTTTCACATATTGATGTGAATACCATGACTTTGAGTAGTTCCAGTGGACAAAAGCTTGTTACTTTTCTAGCAGTAGATTGTCGTCTTATGTACCATTTGCCTCAACCAGAAACACTCATGGATTCATACTTATAAACCACCAATATCAATGTGGGCACGAAAGATGTTGTTAAAAGTTGGGTGAAAGAACTATCAAATTTTTGAAATACACCCACTAACACGTAAAAGACAAAGTCTCTCAGGAGGACCTATCACTTGTTGATCATCCTAGCTTGTAGAATATATGGTCAGCAGAGCACGAAGAACTTTCCTGAATGGTGGGAAATATTATTGAACCAGGTTATGAATGAGGGGAAGTCATTCAACTGTTTAAACTTGTTGGCTCGACAATTAAGTATCCATGTAGGTAACTCCCTAAATCCTCCCAAGGGCAGGAAAGTGATATTTTATATGTTTGCATATTTACTGGATGAAATCTGTGCACATAATGCATTCCCTGGCATGAATTGGAATTGGACACCTCGAGATCCTGTCATGCACATCCATTGTAAATTGCTCTAAGATTGCAATCATTGAGGAGTAATGGATAAGCTAACTACCTACTTCCTCATTCCACTATACAAGATGATATTTGAGGAAGAACCACCTTGCGTGTCACATGGGGCAATAGAAGTAGTATCGGAGATCGCAAATTGGTTTTCCTCATCGGATGGTACCTTCCTTAGAGTGTTCGGTGCTCAAAAGTCGCTGCATAATTTTCCAAGGTATGCCACCAACAATCTTGTCATGCAAGAGGTTTCATATCATCTCTCCACAAGGTTTTCAACAACTTTGCACATAAAGAAGAAAGAACCTTGGCTAACTCTTCCTATGAAAATTGGATTGTACGAGATAAACAACCTGAAGGTTGCGGATACTAAAGGAAAGGCAATAAAGAAGCTTGCATTTAGTACTCGGGACCTTAATCAGTACGATCCCGGTGGTATTTGAAAATACCAATGTATGATAATTCACTTCTAGTGGCTTAGAAGGACATCTCACTAGTCAGAGGAGGATCCATGGAAGAACTCTTATAATGCCTCCAAGTCCTGCAAGTTGGTCAGTTTTGCAGGAACTTCATAGATGACTCTACAGAAGGAATCTACTCTGGAAGAAGTGTCAGCAGAAGGGAGAAACCTCATGCAGGATAAGGGAAAGAGAAAGGTTGTTTATAGTCCAGGGGGAGAATAAAGTCACAAGATTAAAGTGGATACAGCTATTATGAAAGTAGCTTTAGCAATAGAGGCAAAGAGGAAATAGAGGATGCATAGAGAAGAACAAAGGAAGAGGGAAGAGCAGAGGAGATTGGAGGAAGAAAAGTAGAAGAAAGAACAAGAAGAGAAGCAGAAGAAGGAAAAAAAGAGAGACAAAGAGAAATAGAAGAAGAAAAAACGTAGAAACAAGTTGAAGAGAAAGAACATAACCAACAACCAACAGAGGAGGAGAGAAGATAGATGCAGGAAATGGAGCTTGTTGAGAAAGATGAACAGTTGATAGATATCATCAAATTGGAGGAGGAAACAAAGCTACAGAACCAAGATGCCAACTTGATGCCAAACACAAAACAGGTCACCGTTCAATCTCCACCACGTCCAACAATAGGTTCATCTCCAGGCAAGGAAGGGGAAGTTGTTCCTCTTGATGATGATTTGATTATGGACACGTACAATATGTCATACAATGAACTACAGAAGAATATTCCACAAACGTGTAAGAATAATTTTCCGTATGACCTCGGATCCCCTACTTTTATGATAGAAAAGGTGACAGTGGCTGACATCGGGAAGAATCCTAGTGCGATTTCCATAGCCAACTTGGCCTTCGCAGGTGTAGAAAAGTCAAATATTGATTTTTTTACGGCCGACAATAAGGGATTGGCAAAGAACTTGTAAGATGCCAAGAAAGAGGTTGAACAACTCCACGAAACAACTCAGAATGCAGCTTCCCCATAGGTCCATCTCGAGGAAATGAAGGCAATGATACTTAGTGAAGTATCGGCACTTGGATATACTATGAGGATTCTCTATGAGGATCTTGTTACCATGCATAAGGTAGTTCTCCACATGCATGGCTTGCAATAGCAGTGTCAATATTTTGTCAAAACTCTCAGGAATGTGCAAGTTACAATCACTATCATGCATGAATGGTCTATGTGATACAAATGGTCCTCGCTTGACTTGGGCAAAATAAAATTAAGAAATAAGTAGAGCTAAAGAAAGCAAAAGTGTGAAGGTTGATCCAGAATAGCAAACAAATCTCCTCATTCATTGGTAACATTCAGGCCTTGTATGCACAGTTACACAAGAGTCTATATTTCTTGGTGAAGTCCCACAATATCCAATCAGTTGGCTGACTCACTGAAGCCAAACCTAAGAACCAGGTCAGGAAGGAGATACAAGAATACTTGGAATAGCTTAGAGATATTGCCACCAAGGAATATTTAGAAGTGAATACACAGAATATGCAGAAATATATCAGTGGCCCTATCCAAGTGAGAAAAATGTTGCTCATGCTCCAAAAGGAAGTTCAAAATGGTTCCAAATCATTGTACCCGTATGCCATGGAGGCTAAATTCTACTTCTAGACAGACACCATCACACAATTCGAGGATGTCATCACATAGTACCAAGCTTGGCACTGATACGTAACCGAGAGAAATCAATTGGAAGGTGGGTAGCTTGATTTTTCCCAAACTCAAGCATGATAGTCTTTTGTCTTGTTAGGGTGTCTAGTTGGCTCTACCCTAGTTTGTCTTCTATGGGTACGAGTGTAAATTGTAATATTTTTTTGTAATTAATGTGTAAGCAGAATTCTAAGTGTCAATCTAATTGGAATGTGAACAATCATGATGTAATGTAATGAGTTAATTTGTAAAGAAGTTGAAGAGTCATGAGGGAAGTCCAAAAGTCACACAGGGGAGTTGAAGAGTCACCCCCTCTTGTTATAAATACATCCTCATAACTCATGTAAATGGCTTTTGGGGAGCCAAGATTTTGGCTAGGCGTAGGCTTAGAATCAAAGGCTTAGGAGTTTGTGAGAGCCTTGGATTCTCCATAGCATAAAGGTAGTACATTTATTTGGAGGAGCAGGTGATATTGACTTCACATTCCACTATTGGGGCTAGTGGTCTTCAATCGTATATGTATGATTGGACCTTTCACTTAATAAAAGCTCAGATCTGACATGTTTTCATAAATATGCTGTAAAAATAGTAGGACTATTCTTGTTATGTTTACAATGTATGTTATTTAACTTATGCTTATGTTTATGAACTATTTCGTTTGAATTGGTACGAATCCTGTTGAAGGTGTGTTGTTGTATTAATTCATCATTGTTAACTTGTGAACTATTTCATATATTATCTTGTGATGTCATTTATACTCATGTGTTCCTTTCAAGCTGCGTACTATTATAGGATTTTAAGGGGCTCACTTATTCTCCTTTCTGTGTGGTAGAACCTTCATGCATCGCACTTGACTCTTTACAGGGTCGTACACTTGTTTTTAGCAAAGTCATTATACATCACTCTATGAGTTATTACAGCCAAGGTACATCATTAAAACCCACTACATTGGAAACTAGATCATTATCTGGATGGGACTCCTAAACCAAATGGTGTGAGGTCTAATTGGGACTTCATATCGAGGAGATCCCCTGAATGTTGGTAGATCCAGTAGCGTCAACATTTTTGGTGCTAGAAGGAGGGCCAAATGACAAGCTAAGCCCATGAAGTCTCTTTGAACTTTCTGAACTCATTAATAGCTTCCTCCCATATCTTAGCCCCAATTTTTTTTTCTAAAACCTAAAAACTATAAGCATCAGTGGAAATTATTAATGACTTGTCAAATCTGAAATTCAAAGGTGAGGGTGAAACAACCTTATTTAAGCATACCGCTTGTTTTCTTGAATTTTGCACAAAACATAATATTCATTACAAGGAAGTTTCTTGTAGGTTGTTACCTCTTATGTTCGAAGGGCGCATAAGGGAATGGTGTTACACATTTCATGTCGCTTCCATACACTCTTTTGAACATCTTGCACATAAATTTACGTGCATTTGATAGGTATGATTACAAATCTGTGTTCAAGAAAATTATGCAATTGCGAAAAACACCTGATTAATCTCTTGATGATTTTCACGGTTGTTTCCTTCATTCTTGCTTTGAATTTTCTGAATATGATGCTTATTGGCCCTTAATGAAAAATAAATTTAAATTTCATGTTCACATTTCGATGAATCAACATGAATATGAATCTTTCGAAAGCCTCATAACATATCTTAATATTAGAGCTTATGAATATGTGACAGGCGAGGTTGTTGTCCCAAGTGACTCTTTATTTCCTTCTAGTCAAATAGTGCCAGTTCTATATGTTGAGGTGCGAGAACTTGAGAATTCATCTGTTGATTTACTACCATCTTCTCCCACCCCACATACTCAGAATTCTTGCCCAACTTTGGACTGTTAATTTGATGTTTGCAATTAAGTGTTATTTCCTCGTCCTCCATCCTTTGGTTCCTTTGGTCCTCCGGATTGTGAGATGTTGTGTTCACCCATTTCAAATGTTTATCTTGATGTTCATGAGGATCAAATTATGGATGGATTTGGTGTTCCACAGAAAAGTTACGATATCATTTACGATGACTATCTGTGGGAGTCCACATCTAAACAAGAATTTGCGATGAAGGTTAATTATTTTCCTTCCGCACCTCTCCCTCATTATCCTAGCATTTTGTTGGGGAAATTATATGAATGATATATTGCCACAATATTAAATTATAAACCAAGGATTTGTAATCAATAGAGTTGATACACTATATGTTCTTATAACAGATAAGTTCCTATGTTTGATGAGTATAGCCTAGATAAAAAACATTCAAAACCAATACTAATTACCTCACACAATTTGAAAGCAAAAATCAAAAATAAAATCTTAATAAGAAATGTAATCTAATGGTTCTTGTTTGGATAAAAAGTATGTCCATTTATAGGCTCATGAAATGAAAATATGGATTCAACTATGTTTTCATGTAGTAGTTGATTTCAATTAACTTACTACAATCAAGCATCCAACAAACAATCATTCCTAATATAACTAGTTCTGAAATAAGCCATACATTCTTGTACAGGATATGTTAAGTATGACAAGAGTATTCACATAACAACACATGTAGTTGAATAGTGATATTGTTATCTTTAACTCTTCTTGTCCTTTCAAATTAGAAATCAATACTTAAACCCACAACTTAAGAACTAATTTTGCATTCCTAAAACCAATGAGTTATCACTCAAAAACTAACATCTCCGGATTTATGTCTCACACTCTCAAATAGATTACTTGCATAAGATCAAAACTAGAACTATATCAAACACTTTGAAATTGAATTAGAACAATAAATCACTCTCACACATAAACCAAACCAAATTCACACTAACTATAATAAAAATTTGCCTTGATGGCTTCGGTGGGCCCTTGCCGAGCTATCAAGGAAAGATGGAAGAATCTACAGAACTAAAGGATCCACTAACACATCGAATTCATCAATTGTTACTCATATTCTTGATTTCAAAAGAAAAGGTTACAAAATCAAGTCTCCAGCATAACTATAGAGTTAAAACTTTGTCTCCAACTAGTTATGTCTCACTTTCTAGCTAACCGTCTCTCTGTCTCTTACTAGCTATCTCTCTCTCTTTCTAGCCTGATATCATTTACAAACCTTCTCTTATAGACCAATAGAATTACATTCAAGGCTTAATAGAATAGTAATAACTCACTACAAACTATTACAGTTTAGCTCATTTTACATATTCGGCCTCATCCTCATGACACGCAGCGCATGAGTGATGAAGTGTACCTCGATTTGTTGTAACAAGATGATGCCTTTGACCAACAATTTCCTCAACCTCATCAAAGGAAATTTTCTCAACCATCGAACTAGGAAAGTAAGGTCTGGTACCGGAATAACATAGTCAATTCATGTGGTACCGGAATGACATAGGTGCTGGATCGCAGGTACCGAATGAGCATAGGTGCCAGATTGTTGTTGTTGGTGTCGGATCACTTTGATTGGTACCAGATGAGCATGGGTGTTAGACTGGTGTTGTTGGTGTTGGATGAGCATAGATACACGGGTGAACATGGGTAAGAAGTAACACATGTAAATGTTGTCGGTAGTTGACAAGAAAATGCGCGGGTACTAGATGAGAACACGAGTTCTAGATGAGCACATATACATGGGTGAACACAGGTAAGCAGGGACATGGGAAACTGTTGTTGGGTAGCTGATAGGCAAACGCGCGGGTACTGGAAGAGAACACGAGTACTGAACAAGAACATGAGTACCTGACGAGAACACAAGTACCAGATTGATAACGCTGGTACCGGATAAGTAGGAGCGCCAGTACTAGACCACTAATGTTTGTACCAGATGAGTAGGAGCACGAGTACAAGATCAATACACTGGTACCAAATGAGTAGGAATATGGTATAAACATCTATGTGAGCCAATCCAATTGATTAGAGAGTATAAAGAATCAACAATTCTATTTCTACTACAAGAAAACATAAAAATCACGGTTTGAAAGATAAATTACCTCACATATACATAAGAAGGCTAAAAGGCATATTCTGGAAGAGGGTAGGAAAATAGTGAGTAGATTTCCAGGTAAAATTGAACAAAAATAGAGGACAATATGGGGTATGAAAGGCATAAAAAATGAGCCTCAACACATTTTCCGCAATTTTTTCTTTCTTGTTGAATCTTGCAAAAATTTAGTCTCTGATGATATTATTACTTCCGATCATTTTCAGAACTTGTGGAATTTCATTTTTTCATCTGAATGCAGAGAGGAAAAATCTTCTCTCTTTAATCTCCCCAATCTATCATCTCATCATTGTGAAGAATTAGAGGGTGAAATTTCTTGTTTTCAATCATCCCCTCTTTATGATTCATCAGATCATGAGGATGCCTTTGTTTTGTATCTTGAACTTTCTAATCGTGGTTGTGGTGATCTTTTCACTCATTCATCTAGTCATGACTTTGATTTTTCCGTTGTTGATTTTTCTAAGCCACCGATCTTTAATGATATATCGTTTGATGATTTGGAACTTCCATAAGTTGCGAGGCACTTCAACCCAAGCTGATGGTTATGTCAGGTTCTCATAGTCTTGAGGCCAATTCCAATTCCGATCAGAACAGTGATGTATCTTTTAAGGTTCCTCATTACTCTACCGCACACCAGTGTTTTTAAAACCGGTGGAAAAAACCGGTTACCGGTCTGACCGGACGGTTAGCTAGGCCACCGGTCAGAACCGGCCTGAAAACCCGGTCTGGACCCCTCCTTCGCCTGAATTGTGACCTAACCGGGCCTTAACTGGCCGGTTTAGGACGGAACCGG